>ML405992.1:1051-79348 GCA_005239525.1 Nicotiana knightiana
TTCATGCACACTTATGCAATTGTTTGATCATAGCATGAGTGGCTAAACACCCATTGTTCTGGGGTTGTGGTTTAGCCATGAATATTGTTATTCGACATTAATTTAACTTTGAATATAGTTTACTCAACATATGGTTGTTTCTTCAATTCTATATTTAATTGCTTAATTGATTGGCCATTGATTAGGTTCTATGTACTATCTATGTTATGCTTGGGAAAGCCATATATAGATTAGAGAAGAATTGAAGAGAGCACGATCTTAACCCTTCAAGGGAGCGGATTTGTGGTTAGGATAGGAATATACCTAGTCACCGTGTTTAATTTAACATCGTGATCTTAATGCGTTCTGATAGACTAATTCCATAGGAATATAGGCATTAATCTATTGAGAATAGGTGAGGAGTGCTTCGGAAGAAGGCTATGAGAATATTTATCGATTAATTAGCAACCATGAGTGAACTATATGAAAGGAAAAGTTAATTAGAATGCAATATGAGTGGTGAACAGACCATAACCCTGGAATTCCTGGAATATTTATCTCTACTGAATACATTCTTGTTACTTGATAATTAGTTATTTCATAGAATTTTAGTATAAATTAATATATCATTGATTTTATATTGGCTTGGTTAAAGAACAATTAAAGTGAATTAGCTAGTAGTTTACACAAGTCTCTGTGGGTACGATATCTGGACTTAAAATCCTATATTACTTGTCGACCACGTACACTTGCGTGTGCATTGGGATTTCGACCAACAATAGGTACCTATGCTCACTGGGGGTTTGTACAGACTCTGGAGGGGCTCCTTCGGCCCAACCGCAATAACAAGTCAATCGTGGCATAAATCAGTAAAACATGATGCGGCGCGCAGCCCCCTCCCATCATAAATCAATAAAACATGTTGTGGCATACAACTCGATCCCATAAACATCCTCACCATCAGGCCCTCGTCCTCTCTGAATCATCAATCTCTCCAGCCTCTCGGGCTCTCAATGTCAAGAAAAATCATCCCAAAAATAATAATGTGATGTATCAACAAATTGCAACAGTGACTGAGATATGACATGCATCTGAATGCCTAAGACTGAGTATGTAAATTCAATTTAAGCAGGTAACTCAACATCATAAATGACCCGAGCGAGCCAAATGATGCCCCACAATTCCATGCTACACGTATCGACCTCTTAATGGCTCAAAACTAGCCAAAAGCAACTCAAATACAAATAAAGCCCAAGGAAATAATTTCAAATGATAAAGGTCGAATCTTTAATCAAAATCCTAAAATTGACCCAAAATCTCAACTAGGGCCCGCGCCTCAGAACCTGATGAAACTGACAAAATTCGATAACCCATTCAATTAGGAGTCCAACCTTACTAGTTTCACCCAGATCCGACTCTAAATCGACGTTCAAAACCCCCAACATTCGCTTTATGAAACTTTAGGCTAAAACCCTCAATTTCCTCTTTAAAATTCAGCAACCAATTGCCAAAAATGAAGATACATTCACGAAATATAGTCAAAACCAGGTATAGAACACTTACCCAATCCTTGTGGTGAAATTTGCCTCCAAAATCTCTCTATTAAGAAGCCCATAGTTCAATATATGATAAAAATGGCCAACCCTCAAACTTAAACCATTATTCCCAGCGATTTCCACTTTTGCGGACACATGAGCCGCTTCTGTGACTTGAGCTCTGCTTTTGTAGACTCCACTAGTCAGCTGACCCCTCGCACCTATGGATCAACATCCGCTTCTGTGGAACCGCAGGTGCGAAGCCAAATACGCTTTTGTACTCAAGACCTTCGGTTCTGCGGGGCCATAGATGCACCCCAATTTACACTTTTGCAGTTTATTCCAGCCAAACCTGCTTGCGCTTCTGTGACCAACTGTTCGCATTTGTGGACTCGCATATATGCCCATTCTTCCGCAGCTACGGAAACACCAGAACCAATATACCTACAGCAATGCAACATGAAACAAAAATGATCTGAACCTCGTCCGAGACTCACCCGAGCACCTCAAGATCGCGTCCGAATATACCAACAAGTCCAATAACATAATATGGACCTACTCTAGGGATCAAATGACACATAACAAAATCGAAACGACAATCTCACCTCAATTCGAACTTAATGAACTTTGAACTTTTCAACTTCCATAACACGTGCCGAAACATATCAAATCAACCTGAAATGAACCTAAATTTTGCACACAAGTCCCAAATAACATAAGGAATCTATTCCAATTCCCGGAACCACAATCCGAATCTGATATCATCAAAGTCATCTTCCGGTCAAACTTATGAGCTCTCCAAACCTTCAAATTTCAAATTTTCGCCAAATAGTGCCGAAACCTTCTAGAAACATCCAATTGCAAATCTGAGCATACGCCCGAGTCCAAAATCACCATCCGGACCTATAGGAACAATAAAAACTCCAAATCTGAGGTCAAATACTAAAGTCAAACCTCGTCAAATCTTCCAATTTAAAGCTTCTTAGCTGAGAATCATTATTCCAAATCAATTCCGAATAACCTAGAAACCAAAACCGATGACTCACACAAGTCATAATATATCATATGGAGCTACTCGTGCCCCCAAACTACTGAGCGAAGTGCAAATTCTCGAAACGGCTAGTTGGGTCGTTACATCTTCCCCTAATTAAACATATGTTCGTCCTCGAACGCGCCCAGAGTTGTTCTCTAAGCCATCAAATCACCAAGGAACCTAATCATGAATATACGCCGGGGTGATCCAATGCCACCATATTCTATATAGGCCCGACGTCATAACATACTGAAGATCATTATTTCAACCTTAGCCCGTAAGCCAGAGAATCCTATTTCCAATATCTGAAATTTCCTACAAGACCCGAACCTCAAAATCTACACACTGTATAAGTCTAAACAAGCTTTATCAAGCCATAACAATATCCCAAGATGTAATCACACGATATACCACATAACTCAAATACTCATAGCCATAATTTTCGACCATAATACTTCTCGAAACAAAGCCAATACAGGTAATACACATCATATCGAACAAAACCTCGTTCTAAAACCTTTTTATACTTCATATGATGAAAGAAACATGCAGAATCTCGTAACCACTCATCATACCAACAAGTCATGGAGCTCCCTCTACTTCGATAAGAACTATAGCCAATTTCTACGCTGATCAGCGACATTATCCTTTTAAATATACCACAATCAAATCTGATAGCACCCATTATAGGTCGGACGACCTCATCTTATCAATTACAAGATACTCTACTAACATGCCACACAAATACTATCCAGAGCCACAAACCGTGCAATCCGTGCACCAATACGCAACAATTCAAACGTACCCAACCATAGAAAATGAATCCAATGAGAGAACCGTCCCGCAAGCTCAACAAGTACCACCATACCGAAATGCTTAAAAAACCCCATCACACACCATAGAACCACAACACATGTACCTAACACAAAGGACCATATCTCCATATAACGCCGCTGCAAAGCCTGATCCCATCCAAACACTGGTCCATATGAAATACCTCCAGCCACCCTGCTCAAAATCAATAACCACACGCAAATTGACAACAAATACCAAGGTGCATAACCAAAACCATGGATAAGCAATGACACAATGCCACCAAAACCCGAAAGAACATAACCAAATGCGCAATCAATCATTCAACACCCTAATACATATCTCACTCACATTCTTCTATAAGGCCCAAATAGAACCGCAACTTATGTGCATATAACCAATGCATCACAACCCCTCGTGGCTTAGAGGAGTAAAACATACATCATATCAGAACAGGAATAAGCTCAACACTAACCGAATGGCGCATCCTTCACAATGGCGGTACGGAGCCAACAATTTGACCCGATGTACAATACACGTCCTCATTAGGCCTACCATTGGGCCCCCAAATCAACCCTGGTCATCCACAAATTGATAATTAACCCTCCGAAGGTCTACAATAACCTAACAATTACAGTTACTATCATATAGCTAGCTTTGGCCATATCTTCACAGTCCGCAACCGCGAAACAACTTGCTTCTGAGAATTCCCGGTCTCTAAATCCATAGAACACACGAATCACCATATCTAATCCCAACTCCACCAACCAAATGTCTAACACATCTCCCATACATGATCATCCCATGAGGAACACTTCTATAATCCGCTCGTGCCATATAGAAAAATCTGAATAACAGCAATAGATCAACTCAGCAAGTACTGCAATACCAATGAAGCATCTGCAAGCCATAGCACATAGTGCCTTCTGAAATGTACACTCTTATCAGGCAATACCAAATAACAACATCATTTCCCAAGCCATCTAAACTGTCAATGCTTCCTAATAATTCACGACCATCCTTTAAAAAACTAAATTGTGACCTTGCACATGCTGATCTTAATCACACACAACACACTGCATCAATCATGCCATCATATAAAAAGCATAAGAATCTCTTAATCCACTCCGAGGCACAAGAAAACTATATCCTCATTTAGCCATGAACCTTTAATTTGATGTCATCCAGGAGAAAATACCAATACTCACATGTTCCACAAGCCAGTAGGAAATATACATCTTGAATTGTGATAGAAATTATTGATAACTGTTCGAAACCCATTTTCACATAACCAGGACACTAGAAATGAATCTATCTAACTCAACCAGGTCACCCAAGTTGCCAAACCCATGATTATTACCACAAAACACCTGTAGAGACTCACCACATCATAAGTACCCAAATAACCGATCATATCCATTACGGTGCTGATCCAATCTACTACTAAACTGTCCTATTTCCCCGAGTTCCTTCAGAATGTCCTTCAATTAATACTTCTCCTTGATAGATCACCATGATCCTTAACCAGAACTCACCACACGAACTCGAGCATAGAACCATACTGCCCTAAGGCCCGTAAGCTGCTGAATTCCCTCTTAAGTACCCCAAAAGTACCATAATCGAGATACCCACTCTGAAGAGACCTTCTGTGATCTAAAGTTGTTTCCTTCACCTTCCCGATACTGAAATTTAGAATCCCTAAGGATATATATATACTGATAGTCTCGACACCATCCAATGTAAATCACATATTCTAGCCATATACAAATCCTGAAAATTTCCAATTGCTACATATAACTCCCGAATCCCTTAGAATCTTCTCGAGAGGTATCCACTCTACTTAAATCTCAATTGCGCCGTCCCAAACAGGCTAAACGACCTCTACCCCATTAGCTCAATAACACCTGAAGAAGTAATCCATCTCTCTAAACAACCGAGTAAATTATTACTTCGTGCACACTATATCCATCACGAATGACCACGCAATCATTCCATGATTCATATATAGCCATAGAGTGTAATACAACCCATATCCAGAAATGCCCTTACTCGAGTCTTCCTTGATCTCAACCTCTGCAAGTGATAACTGATTCACTGGTATAACGCAAACCAAAACCATTAGAATGCATAACCATGAAATCAACTCGTCGATAGCAGACTCCCCCACTTGGCTTGAAGACATAGGATAAACACTTGATAACTAAAAATGCCCATACTCCATTACTGCAATAATACCGCAGTGAGATTCAACTAATCCTTCATAAGTTCATGTAATAGAAACCATCTAATACCTCAAATCATCTGCAATTTTCGCATTCATCCTTGTGACGGTCAGGTCAACTATTACAACTGATCCAAACTCAAATCGCACAAATATCACCAACTAGTAGATAATAAATCCTCCACACAACATCATAAAAATCACGTCCGTATATGAACTTGCAGGTTGTAACCCACCTGCTTAGTCTCAAACTGACATCTCTTTATACCCTTTCATAGCCACAGCTATTACGCAATCAGTTAATCTTCCCAAGTCTGAACCCACAACAAGACTTGAAACTCTACTTCAATATACAATTAAACAACATGAAAGACTCCCTCAACACACCCATAACTTGAGCCAATACGTCAAATCAAGAGAAAAACCAAAACATCCAATAGTATTTTATATATATCAAGCAAACTTTTCTCATCACATTCAAACCATATGAACACATCGCGTAGTCACATCATACTCATCATGTAGCCATCCATCCACTCATCAGGCAAAGAATTCCACTTATAAGGACACTACCGGACATATAAGTCCAAAAGAACATACTTACACAACCGCAATCCCCGTGCTTAAGCTACAGTCAAAACACAACCTCAGCACATAGAAATCACATCTCGCACCTCATCCATGGAATCGCAAGTCGTTGATGCATAATTGATATGGAGCGCTCACGTGCGCATATGAATCCGTGGAAGGAATTCAAAAAGTTACACTTCAAGCTGAATCAATGACGCACGATAAGGAAAGAGATATTGGAAGTATATCCTTAATGTCATGTAGCCTCCCGAAGATAGGTATGAATGTCATCATAGCAATCTGCAAGACTCCACTGGACACTTGCTCATGACTTGTAGAACCTATGAACCTAGAGCTCTGGTACCAACTTGTCAAGACCCAAAATCCAACTAGAGGTGATGGTACCTAACCCAACCCGCTAGGTAAGACAATTAACAACTAACCAATTACAATGAAATTAATAAGAGATTTAAGTAAAAGAAAATATCTGAAATTGATACAATCCTTAAGGACTGGTAGTAAACATTATGAGCTTCTAAGATTAGAATTTACAAAGATGGTATGAAAAGAATACATCATTTCGAAGCGTACATAAACAGAATTTTATAAATATAAGGCTATCATGAACAAGAGCCAGCTACAACTACAACGCGGGTACGTCTTTGATTCCAGCTCCCGTCGATCACAACAACATCAACATTCAACATCTGCACGTAAGGTGCAGAAGTGTAGTATGAGTACAACCGACGCTATGTACTAAATAAGTAACAAACATAACCTTAGGTTGAAAGTAGTGACGAGCTGGAACAAATGTCAGGTCCAAAACAAAATGCCAACAACAATTCATAAGAACGTAAAGCAAGTAATAGAAGAAGTAATTCAGAGATAAAATGCTCATCTTAGTCATGATTCCCAAAAATAGTTCCGCTTTTAAAGTATATCAGTGAAAACCATGTCTTTCACTGAAATTGCTAGAAATGTGAGTAAGTTTGTAAACAGTAATTATTCCCAAAAACATTCCAAGGTAAATGCTTCATATTCAAATGGCATGAGTAAAATACATCTCTATGCTCATATATCAATATGTGTGAGAAGTCATGAATGACGTGATACCGTACAACATGGGAAAAAATGCATCTCTATGCCTATATATCAAGTGCGCATATCAAATGGGATGCAACTCAGTGATAAAACCATATGCATACTCTTAGAGTATCAATTCACTCAGTCCTCAGTCCTCAGTCCTCACATCCACTCAAGCCTCTGAATCACTCGGCACCCGACACTCGGCACTCGCACTCAGTAGGTACCTGCGCTCACTGGGGATGTGTACAGACTCTGGAGGGGTACCTTCAATCCAAGAGCTATATCAAGCCAATCATGGCATAAATCAGTAAAACATTCTACGGCGTGCATCCCGCTCCATCATAAATCAATAAAACATGTTGCGGCATGCAACCCAGTCCCATAAACATCCTCAGCCTCAGGCCTTCTACCTCACTCACTCATCAATCTCTCCAGTCTCTCGGGCTCTCAATGTCATGAAAAATCAGCCCCAAAATAATGATGTGATCTATCAATAAATGGAAAAAAAGACTGAGATATGACATGCATATGAATGCGTTTGACTCAGTATGTAAATGCAATGTATGTAAGCATATAACTTACAACATAAATGACCTCAGTGGGTCCCAACAGGATAAGTAAGTAGCCTAATATGTAGAGATTTGGTTACATGTACGATCAGTTAACTACACAGTACTATAGAAATAACAGTGTCACAATTCACGCAGTGCACACCCACACGCCCATCACCTAGCATGTGTGTCACCTCAACACCAACCGCATAGAACGTAATTCGAGATTTTATACCCTCAACACCAAGTTTAGAAGTGTTACTTACCTTGAACAAGTCAAATCCAATACCAAGCGAGCCAAATGACGCTTCACGATGCCATCCCTCACGTACCGACCTCCGAACGGCTCGAAACTAGCAAAAAGCAACTCAAATACATCAAATAAAGCCCACGAAAATAATTCCAAATGATAAATCTTGAATCTTCAATCAAAATCCCAAAATCAACCCGAGCCAGCCCCTCAGAACCTGATGAAACGTACAAAATTCGATAATCCATTCAATTACGAGTCGAACCATACTAGTTTCACTCAAATCTGACTCTGAATCGACATTCATAACTCCAAAATTCACTTAATGAAACTTTAGGCTAAAACTCCCAATTTCCTCTTAAAATTCATCAACCAATTTCTAAAATTAATGATAGATTCATGAAATATAGTCAAAACCAAATATAGAATACTTACTCCAATCCTTGCGGCGAAATTTGCGTCCAAAAGCATTCCATTCCGAAGCCCATAGCTCAATATGTGATAAAAATTGTCAATGCTCGAACTTAAAGCATTCTGCCCAGTGATTTATGCTTTTGCGCACACATGAGCCATTTCTATGACGGCCCTTCTGCGACACGAGCTCCACTTCTGCGGACCCCTTGCACTTGCGGATCTCCATCTGTTTCTGTGCAACCGCTGCTGCGAAGCCAAACATGCTTCTACGCCCAAGACCTTCACTTCTGCGGGGCCGCAGATGCGCCCCAATTTGCGCTTCTACGGTCTATTCCAGCCAAGCATGCTTGCGCTTTTGCGACCAACATTTCCCATTTGCAGACTCGCATTTGCCAACTTGCACCTGTGCCAATTCTTCCGTAGATGCGGAAACACTAGAACCAACATACCTACATAAATGCATCATGAAACGTAAATGATCCGAAACTCACCCGAGCCACTCAGAACCCCATCGGAATATACCAACAAGTCTAATAACATAATACAGACCTACTCGAGGACTCAAATCACATATAACAACACTGAAACGACGAATCACGCCTCAATTCCAACTTAATGAACTTTGAACTTATCAACTTCCATAACTCATGCCGAAACATATCAAATCAGCCCAGAATGAACCCAAATTTTGAACACAAGTCCCAAACAACATAAAGAAGCTATTCCAATTCCCGTAACCAAAATCCGAATCTGATATCCTCAAAGTCAACTTCCGGTCAAACTTATGAACTCTCCAAATCTTCAAATTTCCAATTGCAAATCCGGACATACGCGAGAGTCCAAAATCACAAGTCATAATGGGATATACTTGTGTCCCCAGATTAAGTGCAAATGCTCAAAACGACCGGTCAGATCGTTACAGAGGGAGAAGGGTTGGGCTATGATACGAGTGAAGGACGTTGTGAATTTTCTTCTGCATAATTAGGTTTTTTGAGATGCTCTTCTTATAATACCCAAATTACCCTTCGTATTAGTGAAATTTCTGTTTGCAACGTTAAGTTTCGTTAGAAAAGGACTAATCTCACTCACTTTGATTAATTTAAGGTTATATCTATTGAGTCAAACATCACGAGGACTAAAAGCACAACTAAGTAATAACACAGGGACGAAAATAGTCATTTACCCCAAAATAATTGATAGGAGTATAACATATATGAGTCTTTCTTTTCTATTCTGTCTTAGTTTTCGCTGTGACGCAAAGATTCCAGGAGATTGTCGATCCTATGAGATAACTTCTTTTGATGTAATTTTGGGTCTAATTATCCTCTTTTAACACAACCAGTCACCATGCTTTCTTACCTATCCACGATGCCTCTAGAGGTCGATGTAGGTCAAAGTTGGTCATTTGCTTTATCATTTTTATCTTTTGTCATCTTAAATTGCTTCATAAAAAATATAGTATAATTGCAATATTTGAAACTGTCAAACTCCAGATCAGTTTTTGTTGCCCATCTCGTTACTTGTGAATGCCACTAGGGATGTTGTTGCCTTAACAACGATAATTAGATGACATAGATATTTGTGAGGCATGTATGCTAAGAAATCGTCTCACCTTGAGCATCTTTTGTTCTGTCTTTTTTATTTCTTTGGAATGCGAACCTAAACTTAAAATGACAAGGTGTCCTTAATCTTGGAATGTGCTGTCTTTGACTTGGTACAATTCAAAACTTTAATCAACTTTGATTATTAATGAACATTAATTGTGTGTCGCTTACATGTCCTTTATTAATTGCTAAAAACAAGTCAACTCTAGTCGGGTTTTGACTTTTCAAATAGAGGAACAGAGTATGAGAAATGTGAAAGTAATTATTAGTCCTTAAACGAGGACATTTAATTTTTTTTCTTGTACAGCCAAAAAGACCTTCTCTTTAACCCTAAGCCTACTAGGAGACTAGGCAAAACGTGTATGCTTACCTTGAAAATGGTAACAACAATTATATTTAATTTTGTGGTTCTAAAAATATGTGATTTATTTTTATGCTAGTTGTTAGGCAATAAATGCTAAGTGTAAGTTGAGAAAAATAAGATAAGAGCAAAGAGAAGCAGTGATATGCGAACCAAGTTGTTACAGAACAGGATCTCGAGTTGGCCGAGGCAGGGCCTCGAGGTCGAACTATGATGCCTACGGAGGTCGATCGATGGAGGAATAAATGAAGAAAAATTAATGAACACAATAAATGAAAGACAATAATTCTGTAGAATAAATATTGAGTATGTTAAGAAGGCAGAGAATATTCTTGTTGTATTCAATATTCATGTGCCTAGAAAATGACAAGGGTCCCCTTTACTCCCTCCGGTTCACAATAAGTGATCAATTTCCTTTTTCATTTTGGTTCAAAATAAGTGTCCAGTTATGTAATCAAGAACGAATTCAATTTATTTTTACAAAATAACCCCTATGTACATATCCCTAAAAAGTGTTCTTGCTCCTCACATTAAATGTTTAATTAGGGGTAGTTTAGTCATAATAGATATTTTTGTATAGAATTTTGTATTTTCTTAATGGGCGTGCTAAAAGGAAACTGGTCACTTATTGTGAACCGGACGGAGTATATAGGAGGGGGAATACCAACATAGTACATGTGTAATTATTACAAAGTAACACAGCTGGTACATCTATTTAATGGCTTGATACGGACTAGTACACTCTTACAGACTTGGTCAGCTCTAGCCACGTGCCCTTGGGAACTTCCCCCCTTTCCACGATAGTCACCAATTTATGTTGCACCGGGGTCGAGCACAACGAGCCTTCGATGTTCTTCCTTGAGGGATACACCTCGGGGTCGAACAATGTATTTCGCTTTAGGCTCCTCGAGATTAGTCATGGGATACCATAACGGTCCCAAAATCTGACATCCCGATTTTGGCCGTACACAGATAGTCCTCGTGTTTCTTGAAATGAAATGATTGAAACGATCTTGAGTTCTTGACTCTTCGATATCTTCACCGTGACATCAGCCACGTGAGGTCATCAACTGATGTGACATAAAGGTTTGCACAGAGCACGATTCCCAAAAAGCCCTTAAACCGCTATTTGCCGGCCTTTTGACTTCTCTAATGGCTTAGATAAACCTCTATAAATATTCCAACCCTTCTTTTTTCAAATTTTCATCCTTCTCAACATCTTCAAATCTTCATTTAGCAGCTTCTTCTTTCGTCCCTTTTATGCGTTCACCTCTTCGCCAGTTTTCTCCTTCTTATTCTGAAATTCTAACATAGTCATGGTCAAAACTTCTAAGATTATCCCTCAAAAAGAGAGAATCCTTTCTTTTTCATGCTCGTCTAAGGGTGAAGCGACAGTTCCCCCTCGAGCCGAGGAGTGCCTCCCTGTATCCTATGAAACGTCATTTGATTTTAAGGCTGATAAATCTCGATGTTGGGAAATGCTTCACTATTCTTTTCCCTGAATTCGAATCCAAGTAACTTCACATATATGCTATAATTTTTTAGGCAAAAATTCCCGTGGGAGTCTTAATATCTTCCCACTTGATGTTCTTGAGTACTTTCCTAATTTCCGGGGCAGCACACCTTGTTGTGATATTGGCAAAAGCGTAGCCCAAACTGTTCTCGATCCGGAAGTCCATTTGTTAGATGTCGGAAAATACTTCAAAGGGAGTGGGCTCTATCTAACAGATGCTACTGATGCTCAGAAGGAGTCGAGGGGGGGCTTTTGATCGAGAGAGAAGAAGCGATGATTATGCCCGATGGAGATACCGTAGGGAGGCCCTCGAGGAGATTCATGAAAAGGGCTCTGATCTCTCGGTGGAGACAGAGCACGCTAAGGAGGACGAGATTAGTGCTAAGTTCCTCCTTTCTACCGACGATGAAGCCGATGCCGAAGGTGAAGGGGAAGACGCTGGCGAGGGCACTAGTCCCGAGGGGATTGATGAAGGCAAAGTCCCCGAGGGAAAAGACGAAGTCCCTGGTGATAGCAATAGACTAGGTTTTCTTTCGGTAAAGGGCTCCTTGCGGGAGTGTTGTAAATGTACCTTCATACCACCATTTATATAAAGAGATCTTTCGTCTCATTTTTGCATAAACTTTCATTTTGCCTTTGTCTTCATTTTTGTGGTTTGAATTTTGATGCCTGTCGTTGAGGTCTTATAAGCTTGATTTTCCCTCATCGAGGTCTTATGATTATCCCCCGAGCTAAAAGTAACCCGAGCCTTGTGGCATGCCCGATTAAAGTCTCGAAGGCAGGCTCTTGAGGATACATGAAGGAGGCATCGATCTGTCCACTAAGATCGAGAGAGTGAAGACCTTAGAAGAGTAATCGACAGTCTTGTTTAATTTTGATGGTGACTCGAGCAGTGGCTTAGAAGATGATGAAGACGAAGGCTAAGTCCCCGAAGGATAGGAGACCATTGAAGATCCGGGGGCCGATGTATGAGCCGTTGGAGGCACAACCCCGGTGGTAGATTAGGTTTTTGTTCGTTCTCCTTATTGTGTAAGGGCTCTAGGTATGATCCTTGTAAATACACCTCTGTGACCTTCATTATATATATATATATAGGCCTTTTTCCTTTGCCATTTCTTGTCTTTCCTTTGCTTTTTTGGAATAGACTGTGATGCTTATTGATAACTGGTCAAAAATTTTGGACATTAAAATAAACCCTTAGGTTTTTGCTCTTCGTCGTTCTAAGTGGAGTGGGGCTCTGTAAGAATGATTTCTTTCTTTCTCTGCAACAATCCTGTGGTCGCCATACGAGGTCCCTGACCTAGTGGTTTGGACTCGGAAACTGGTAGCTTTTTCAACCTATGATGAACGCAAGTGGCAATATCTATCAAAGGGCAGATGGAAAGCAAAACACCATGGTATGTGCTATACTGGTCCCTTCTTAAAGAATGCTCCTCTTTATGTTTATTAATTTCTTTGCTGCAGGTATTGGTCAATTTTCTAAAGTGAGACCATGCACTCTCGGAGAGGAGGAAAGACCTTTGGCCTCGAAGCCAAGTTAAGGTAATAAGAGGAAAGGATCCTTGGTGGACAATGTTTCCCAAAGTGGGGTCGGCCTGTCCGGAGGCACAAAGAAGATGCAACCATTAAGGAAGGTCTCTCATTCGTCGCCCGGCATACAAGTTGCAATCTGACCAAAAGGGGAGGCACCATATCGAGGGCTAGAACCGAGAAGTCTCTCGAGGAAATTAGGCCTGGTAAACCCGGGGTCTCCAAACTCGAGGGACAGGTTCCACGGGAGGGGCTGAGCGAAGTTCCTTTGACACCATCTTCATCTCCCTTCGAAGATACTTTAAGTGATGTTTGGGGCGGTTCAATTGGGGCGGATGAGACCATACCAGTGGGTGCGTGCTCGACATTCGAGGAGGTCCAGCGGATCTACTCTATTGTGAACCTTGGTGGTTTTTTGGCCTTGTTAGCTTCGTATTTTTATCCTTTTAACTGAATCTTCCTTCGTAGGACTTCGACAACCTCAAGTATGAGCTGTTTCACTATGAGGCTAAGTTGCGAAAATCCTTGGACGGGAAGAAGTCTCTCAGTCTTCTTTGTGGGAAGATGATAAGAGAGTTGATACACCTTCAATCGGAGATGAATCGAAGTCAATATTACGAGGGAAATCTCGAGAAGCAGGTAACCTTCATAAGGTAATATCGGCTTCTTTTTCCACTTTCGAAAACTAATGTTCTGTCATCTCAGTTGCAGAGAAAAACGAAGGCGCTAGAACGCCTTTGGGGCGAAATCGGCCAGGCCAATTTCGAACGCAACGAGTTGAAGGCACAGATAGGTGCTCATGTTGCGGCTGAAAGAAATGCTTTGGCTAAGGCGTCCGCCCTCGAGATACAGATTAGTAATGCTCGAGGGGGCAACTCGGTTTAGACGAGCAGGACTACCAAACATGAGACAGATCCTTTGAAAATGAAGGCTGAGGTCGTGGACGCTCGAGACCAAGCCGAGAAGGTTTGAGAAAAAGCCGATAAGAAGGTGATCATCTACTTGAAATATGCCGCTGAGGCTCGTATAAAGTTGGGAGAGGCTTCCGACCGAGAGAGACAGATCAATGATTATACTCGGTGCAAATCCCGGAGGGAAACCCTCAAGGAGATCCATGCTAGGGGTTTTGACCTTTTTAGGGGTCTTACAAATTCGAGTATATAGCCTTGACTTTAATATCGGTATTATGCCTTTTTAAGGTCTTACAAATTTGATGTTTCCTCATGGAGGGCTTATGTTTTGTTGCCTCATGGAGGTCTTACGTATGTTTTCTTCATGGAGAGCTTATGAGATGTTGACTTATGGAGGGCTTACGAGCATGCCTCTTCGAGGTCTTACAAATTTGATGTTGCCTCATGGAGGGCTTATGTAATGTTGCCTCATGGAGGGCTTACGAGCATGCCACTTCGAGGTCTTACAGATTTGATGTTGCCTCATGGAGGGATTATGTAATGTTTCCTCATGGAGGGATTATGAGATGTTGCCTCGTCGAGGGCTTATGAGCATGCCTCTTCGAGGTCATACAGGTTTGATGCTGCCTCATGGAGGCTTATGTAATGTTGCCTCATGGAGGGCTTACGAGCATGCCTCTTCGAGGTCTTACAGATTTGATGCTGGCCCATGGAGGGCTTATGTAATGTTTCCTCATGGAGGGCTTACGATATGTTTCCTCATGAAGACTTACGAGCATGCCTCTTCGAGGTCTTACAGATTTGATTCTGCCTCATGTAGGGCTTATGTAATGTTTCCTCATGGAGGGATTACGAGATGTTTCCTCGTGGAGGGCTTACGAGCATGTCTCTTAGAGGTCTTACGGGTTTGATATTGCCTAATGAAGATCTTACTAAATGTTTCCTCATGGAGGGCTTATGAGCTTGAGGTTGGTGGGTCGATGAGCTAGTTGTCGATTTACAGTCCCCGAGTGTTTGCGGGTTTTGGCCCTGGAGCCGTTTCTTGTGAAAATATCAAACTTCTTTGAAGCGCAAAAGTGTTTCGATGATAGAAGATACTTATTCGAGGAGGCCATCTCCCGGGGGGATGCCCCCCAGTATTTGAGGTTGATTGAAGAGAAACATTGAATAACTTATGAGTTCTTCTTAGGTAGCATACGGATTTTGCCTCGTTAAAAACCTCATCGGTAAAACCCATTTTGGATAAAATCCGATCTAAGGGAAAAAGATCGCAACGCATTCTTTAAAACCTAAGGTCTTCGAGCTGGAGGGTGCTTTGATTCCTCTCAATTGAACGCCTGCACATGAGGTAGTATAAAACGTAAATAAGAAAGGGGAAGGGGTTGTACCTTATCTATGGTAGCGTTCAAGCCTCGATATGTTTCAATTGCTCGTTCGGAGGACGCTCCACGGTCCTTTATTCATCCATTTGGGTGCAGCCGAGAACGTGGTTCGTGATTGTTACTTGGCTGTTTTCTCGTCCTTTGGCTCCTTCGATGCAGAAGGCATTGATGTCGGTGCCACATCGTGCACCGCGAACATCTCTCTTGCTGCATGCTGCTCCCCGTGTACCATTTTTATTCCGTCCTCCGTTGCAAATTTCATCATTTGATGAAGGGTTGATGGCACTGATTTCATGCAGTGTATGCACGGCCTCCCGAGTAAGGCATTGTACATAATGTGACCTTCGATGACATGAAACTTGATATTTTGGGTTATACCGGCCACGTTGACCGGAAGGGTGATCTCCCCTCTTGTTGTCTTGCTCTCCATGTTGAATCCACTGAGGACTCAATAGGCGGGCACGATCTGGTCGAGCAACCCAAGTTGTTCTCCACCCTTGACCTGATTTTGTTGGCCGAGCTACCTGGATCCACGAGCAAACGTTTAATTTTAAATTTATTCTGAAAAAAAGAGATTACTAATGCGTCGTTATGAGGCTGAGACAGGGTCTCAATGTCCTCTTCGCTGAATGTGAGAGCATCCTCGGGTATGTAACTCCGAGTTCGCTTTTCCCTGGTTATGGATATTTTCGTTCGTTTGACGATGAGTCCCCGCGGAGTGTCGATCCCTCTGATGATTATGTGGATGACGTGTCGTGGTTCTTCTGTTACGTTTTTCTTGTTCGCCTCTCTTTCCCGAAATTGACTTTTAGCTCGGTCGTTGAGGAACTCCCGAAGGTGCCCTTTACTGATTAGCCGGGCTACCTATTCTCGGAGTTGTCTGCAATCCTCGGTCCTATGACCATGAGTGCGGTGATATTCACACAACAAGTTAGGGTTCCTTTGTGAAGGATCTGACAATATGGGTTTTGGCCATCCGGTGTCTTTGACTTTACCTATGGCTGATACGATGTCTGAAACATCAATGTTGAAGTCGTACTCAGATAACTGGGGTGCCTCCACCGCCCTTGTGTACCTGTCGAACCTGGCTTTGTTCACGAGTGCCCAGGAATTATGACCTCCTTTCATCTTTTGATTGTTACGAGGTATATTGTGCCTCGATTTATTTCTTCGATCTTTAATGTACGGTTGGTACCTTTCTTTCTTGGCCTCGATTCTATTTCTGGAACGCTTGATTCCTTCCCTAAGAGCCTGCTAGGGTATACGAAGCCCAAGAGGTCTCCCAATTGGTAGTCCTCAACCCTGATCTTTGACTGATACCGGTTGTGCACATCCGCCCAAGTTACAGCGGGATATTCAACCAAGTTCTGCTTTAGCTGCTTCGAAGCTATCGAGCTCCGTTCGTTCAGGCCTTGAGTGAAGGCCTGCACTGCTCAGTCATCGAATACCGGTGGTAATTCCATTCGCTCCATTTGGAAGCGAGATAAAAATTCCCTTAGCATCTCATTTTATCTCTATTTGATTTTGAAGATGTCGGACTTCCTTGTAGCAACTTTGATAGTGCCGGCATGCGCCTTTATAAATGAGTCTGCCAACATGGAAAACGAATCTATTGAATTCGGGGGTAGGTTATGATACCACATCATCGCCCCTTTTGACAACATTTCTCCAAAAATTTTAAACAGGACAAATTTAATCTCGTCATCCCTTAAGTCGTTCCCCTTCACAGCACAAGTATAGACAGTAATATGTTCATTGGGGTCTGAGGTCCCGTTATACTTCGGGATGGGCTTCGGAGCCGCGCTTGATGGGAATGGCTTTTGCACAAACTTCTTTGAATCGACACCCCTCAGGATCGGCGGTTCGCCCGGGATTTGATCGACCCTCGAATTACAGGTCTCCAACTTTTTTTCATTAGCTTCTATCTTATTTTCGCCTAATTCAGTTCTATTCGTGAGGTCTTCGAGCATCTTCATAATAGCGAGGTTGGCTGCTGATCCATTGTCTCTTGACCTTTCCGGTGCCTGCTCAACTCGAGGAGCCGTTTCTGGCGATGTTGTGCTTGGGGTTTTTTGATGGCTTTTTAGCTGAGGAATAGGCACTTATTGTTCCTGTAACATTTCGAAAATGACATGAAGGCTAATTTCTCTTTCCTCCCAAGCTGGATTTTTCTACTCTTCATGTTGGTTTTCCCGGCGTACACTTCCATCGGTATGAGAACTTATATCGACAAGTTGGGCGTTGTGTGAGCCCACATCTACGGGGATTGGTGTTGGTTCCACCCCAGGGTTTTACAGTGGTACACCGGTGCCTGAAATATCTACACCGTTCTCTGCATGATCTTCAGGACCATTGTTTTCATGTGCATTTACTGAGTTAGACATTTTTTGACCTGAAGTCAATGATTCTTGGATAAGAAAAAGTGTGAAGAATAACTTGTGTTTTTAGAAAACCAACACTAAACAACCACTATTATTTTTAGCCCTACGGTGGGCGCCAAACTGTTTACCTTGAAAATGGTAACGATAATTATATTTGATTTTGTGGTTCTAAAAATATGTGATTTATTTTTATGCTAGTTGTTAGGAAATAGATGCTAAGTGCGAGCTGAGAAAATAAGATAAAAGCAAATAGAAGCAGTGATATGCGAACCAAGTTGTTACAGAACAGGCTCTCGATCTGGCCGAGGCAGGGCCTCGAAGTCGAACTATGATGCCTATGGAGGTCGGTCGGTGGATGAAAACAGTATGGAGGGCCTCGAGGGTAACCCTTTGTGGTCAATAATGATAAATAAATGAAGAACAGTTAATGAACACAATAAATGAAACGCAATAAATCTGTAGAACAAATATTGAGTATTTTAAGAAGGCAGAGAATGTTCTTGTTGTATTCAATATTCATGTGTCCAAAAAATGACAAGGATCCCCTTTATATAGGAGGGAGAATCCCAACATAATACATGTGTAATTATTACAAAGTAACACAACTAGTACAACTATTTAATAGCTTGATACGGACTTGTACCACTCTTACAGACTTGGTCAGCTCTAGCCACGTGCCCTTCGAAACTTCCCGCCTTTCGACGATAGTCACCGATTTATGCTGCACCGGGATCGAGCACAATGAGCCTTCGATGTGCTTCATCGAGGGATACACCTTGGGTTCAAAAAATAAATTTTGCTTTGGGCTTCTCGAGATTAGTCATGGGATGCCATAACGGTCCCAAAATCGGACACCTCGATTTTGACCGTACACAATGTACAAGTGACATCAAACCATTAGGTCGAGAAAAAAGACATTGAGATTAACTATTAGGTGAAGTAACAAGAAAAGGATAGATTGAACATAAGCAGTCAATATAATAAATTACTACCTCCGGTCCCAAATTTTAGGCAAATTGAACTTTTTAAATAGGCTCTTTTTAAATATTTGATAGCTTAGAAAATAACAAGTCAATTCTAATTTTTTTAAATCCTTACAATTTGTTAGTTATTAGTTCTAATAAAATAAATATATGCATTCTTAGAATTCCTTTCTCAAAAACTCACAACACAAATTCATGTGCCTGACACATGCAATGTGTCCAATAAGCACCAAAAGAAGCACGAGTATGTACGTTCACATGGCCCAAAATAACATGGATAATTACCTGACTCCGAAGGGACGGATTCATAATCCAAAAGTTGATCATTTTATAATAATGATCATTAACCAAATAAATAATGCCAATATCCGCTCAATTGTCTGTAGTGCAAAAGTCCCCAACGATCCTCAATAATCCCTTTTCTCACTCGTCTAGATGGGTATGAGATGATATAATAAAACGGCACAAGACATGATATTAAGAATGCAGATAAAAGCTCGTATGTTTTTGGAAAATATTGTAACTCATGTTATCACAACAACTCAATAAGTTATATAACGTGCTCTAGCTTAATTATATTATTATCATGAGTTAATTAGGCCCAAAAACCATCAAAAATCATGGAGAAAATAAAGCAAGTATATGACTATGAATTTATAATAAAGCTTGACATGGCAAAATAATCATTCATATCAATTCAATAAGTCATAACCCTATGAATGCTCCTAACTTATGAATATGAATTATCACTTAGTCATAGTATCAATTTGAATATGGATAACAATTTACATAATTCAACAAAGCACAATTCACAATAACAGAATGGTCAAATTCTAACTATGCATATACACTCGTTACCTCACATATACGTATATCCTAAATCATGAATCAAGTAGCAAATACATAACCTATGGGAGATATTCCTTTTACAAGTATTAATAAGAGACTTACCTCCGCCTGGTAAGCTAAAATCAAGCAAAAATCGCCTACTATCCTTTCAACTCCAATAGACCTGGATCTAGTTAAAAACGACTCACCAACATCAATTGAAACCATAGGAAACAACCACAAACAATAAAGTTTAGATCTTTAATCGAATCCCAAAAGTCAACCTCGGGCTCACACGGTCAAAACCCGAGTAAAGGGGTAGATCCTAATACTCATAGCCCTACGAGTTCAAAATATGTGATTAGATTCCGAAACCGAATCCAAATCGTGCTTCAAATCCCTAAAGTACATCCTCTTAAGTTTTAGACAAAAACCTCAAATTTTCCTTTAAAACTCCATGTTTTAGGTATAGAAATCTATGAGAAATTAAGATATAAAGCCAAATTCAAGTAAAAATTACTTACCTCCAATATAGTAATGAATTTGCTCCCCAAAATCATCACATCTCAGAGTCTAGGGTACAAAATATGAGGGAATGGATAAAATCCTAAAATATAACATTTAGTGTTTTACCTAGTGATATGTATTGCGATCGCGACACACCATTCGCGATTAGGAAGGCCAAAGTCTGCCTAGATATTGATCTTCCTCACGAACACGATATCCCCCATTGTGATGACTGGACTGGTAAGACTACGCGAACGCGAGCCATTCTCCGCGAACGTGAAGGCCATCCTTCTGCCTAGCACCACTCAATCACGAATGTATCCCCATGTATGAGAACGTAATACTCTAGCTCCTACTTTTACATGAACGCGAAGTGGAAAATTTCATCTACCAGCTCCCCTTGTTTGAGATTGCAAGACAAGCTATATGAATGCGAAGCACTGCTAAATATCATAAAACCAGCAATTTCAAACCAAAGAGAAATGATCTGAAACCACCCGAATACACCAGAGTCACCTCCGGGACCCCATCCAGTCATACCAATAAGTCCCAATACCTTATCCAAACTTTTCTCAATTCTCACAATAACCCACTATTAACATCAACCCAAGAATCGATGAACAACATACAAGTTGAGCTTCTCTTAAGTTCATCAACTTCCAAACTTCTAACTAAGCATCAGATTCAAGCCTAGGCAATCCAGATTACATCTTATTACACATAAGTCCTAAATGAAAGAACGATCATAATTTATCACGACCCAATTTCCCCTCCATTGAGTATCATGATGGCACCTAGTCTTAACGATTAGGTAAGCCTAACATTACTGAATAACAACCATAATAAATAACATCTAATACTTTTTGAAATAAAAGTCTATATACAATATACAATTTTCCAAAACCGGTAGTATAAGTCATAAGCTCTACAGAGTTTACTACAACTTCTAAATACGACTATATGGAAATAAGTAAAAATAATGCAAATACAACATAGGACGGTAACTTCGAAGCCTGCGAATGCAAAAACAGGTTTACCTTGAGTCTCCACGGTGAGAATTTGCGCGGCTAGCTTTCGATCAACTGGCTTCACAATGCCTGGATCTGCACAAAAACGTGCAGAAGTGTAGTGACGAGGAACACTCAAGACACCTATTGGACTAAACAACCTGAACAAATATGAGTGTAGGAACAACAGAGTATGATATATACATGAAGACTACGCAGTATGGCTAGCAATGCAAAAATTTCAATAATAAAGGAAGACAATAAGTATAAGAGAAATACCCAAATAATGACACATGAGGAGGAATGGAAAACAAATCAAAAATCCCAAATCACAGATACAGAAAGGACAAATAATAACTCAACAACATCGATCATTTTCACATTAGGTTTTATTCAATAAACTCCACGAGGTACCGAACCTCGGGCTAATCACAACTCACGGGTCCCAATACCCGAACCCTAACTTTTAGAATCATGTGCCCTCATCTCAGATAATAACTGCACGGGCGACTCACATGAAAAATAGAGTCATTCTCGCATAGAAGGCAAGTAAACAAGGATATTCATCTATACTCAACAATACCAGGGAATCCCTTAACTAATAAGAGTGTTTGACTACGTGTATGCTTGTGCCAGTGTCCTAACATAGTTAAACCAGCTAGTAAGAATAACAAAAAGGAACGGACAACACGTAGAATATTTTCTTAAAACTTTCACAAGATGAATCTCACATGGGTAAGTGTGATACTACACAAATATCAACAACAAGAATGCCCCTAGGACATCACAATGCATCACAACTCAATCACTGACATAGCCCACCTTGTCTCGCCACGTGTGCAATAGTAAAGTAACTACCCGCCTTGTCTCGCCACACATACATAATAATGTTCACGCATTGTCTCTCCACATGCGCAACCCACATATATATATTCTGCCTTGTCACGCTGCATGTGCAAATATCAATAATAACAACAGCACGACAAAAACCTCATGCAACCCCATATCAACAATCGCACGGCAGAAACCTCGTGTATCACATTAACCAGAACCGCACGGCAGAAACCTCATGCATCACCACAACAAATACAAAAACAACAATGACAATAGTATGAAGTACGGTAAGTAAATAAACTCAAGAAACTTCAATCACAAGAAACGGTAGATCTAGTTCACAAGGAAAAACCACAATAAAGAATACTAATCATACTAAGAACAACTCAAGCGGGAAGGAAATAATATGTAACAAAGATCCCACAATGTACGGTTCAACAACAAGAAACTAACATGAGCGAAGTAATTCTAAATAAGGGCGAGTCCCCAAAAAGTCTCCTTGGTCCCACTTCTCGGAATCGGGTAAAAGTCACAAAACATGAACATCCATCCACTCACGAGTCCAACCATACCAAAATTACCCAATTCCGATCACAACTCGGCCTTCAAATCCCCAATTTATAGTTTGTGATGTTTCTAAGATTTTTCCCAAATTTCTATCTCAAAGTACTAATTAAATGATGAAATCAGTGATATATTCCTGTATATTCACCAAATCCGAGTTAGAATCACTTACCCCGATGAATTTCTTGAAAAATCCATGAAACATCGTCTCAAACCGAGATCCCAAAGTCAAAAAAATAAAATAATATACCCTAAAACTCGGTTATATAGTACCCAATCCGACTTTTCAATGTGCGGTCGCACAAAAATTGTGCGGCCCAACTTCATAGCCTCTCCACTACCAGACATTAGTAAATTGGCCATAACGTTCTTTACAGATTTCCAAATGATGATTTCTTTACCTTGTGGAAACAACATGTCATGTGCATATAAGAAATATACCAACAAGTCTACTATTATAATACAAAACCTCCAAACAAATAACTAGGTACAACATAAGAAGGGAAAACAGAGATGCTACGGATGCTGAACAGCTACCTCTGTGTCCCGAACTCCGGCTCCGCACGGAATAGATGGCTAACGCTCGGTATCAGCACCTGTATCTGCACACAAGGGTGCAGGGAGTAATGTGAGTATGCCAACTCATTAGTAATGAAAATAAATCAAGTCTAAGCGGCAACAAACACATAAAAATTAATTCATCAGTTCACAACATGCACATCCTTTATTTTCCAAAATATATACATATAAATGTATGAAATATATATACATATATATCTATGAAATCAACATGCCTTAAAAGCCAACTTCAGTAAAATCCATCGAAAAAAAATGTGCTTTCCAACAATTTCAGAAATAAAAATACCTGAAGAATTTAGTGTAAAATGAAATAAGTCATAAATAGCCCCTCGGACAGAACCTGTATCATAAATGGCCCCTCGGGCAGAAAATCACTCAGCACCTCACAATCACTTAGTATCAGCCCCTCGGGCAACCTCACTGTTACTCATGCCTCCCAATCACTCGTCACTCGGCACTCGCACTCAGTAGGTAATTGCGCTAAGTGGGGTGTGTACAGACTCTGGCGGGGCTCCTTCAGCCCAAGCGCTAATATACAGCCACCTCGTGGCGTATCATATCCTTACAAATCAGTCCCTCAGCCTCACTCAGTAAGAAACTCTCAAAAGCCCCTCAACCCAAAAGCATTATTTTATTTCTCAAAACAGTACAAATAAGGATGAGTTTCGAAATCAATTAAACATAAGATGACTGAGTGTAAATCATAAATCAACAGTGAGGAAATATCAGTAAAAGCCCCCAAGGGGTCAAAACAAGTCGGCACGAGGTCCCAAACATGGCTTATAGCCCGAATATATCAATAGTTTTAGAACACAATTTAACATATGATTTAGAGTAAAAATACGCAACTCAATAGTTGCCGCAAAGAAGACCAAGTCCAATCCAAAAATCAGTGTGCGCCACATACTCGTCATCTAACATGTGCGACATTCTAAAAACAGTGAGAAATAGGAAGTCCTGGGTTTCATACCCTCAGGACAAGATTTATAGCCATCACTTACCTCTACTGGGCCACAATACTAATCCGCGATACCCTTGCCCTTCAAATCGGCTCCCGATTTCTCCGAATCTAACCAAAACTAGATTAACATCATCAATATACACTAAAAGAACAAAAACCCAATCGAAAACTATCAATTTATACAAGTTTCTCAAAATTCGGCCAAACCCGAGCCCCGGGCCCACGTCTGGGAATCCTATAAAATTTACATCACTAGAATCCTCATACTCCCACAATTCTACACATACTAAGAACACAACAATCGGACCACAATTACCCGCTCTGGCACAAATTTCAAGCCTAATCCGTCAAAACATAACATAGAAACGCGTTTATAATCCGGGAAACTGTAACGACCCGATGGGTCATTTTGTGTTATTGGAACCCGTTCCCTTAAATGAAACTTCTCATCGGCTTATTATGATTTATGACTTGCGGATACTGGTGGTTCGGAATTCGGAAGTGTTTTAGAGTGCTATAGGAACACTTAGTTCCTTAAGGTTGGCCTTTAAGGCGAAGTTTGACTTCGGTCAAAATTTTTAGTAAACGACCTCGGAATTGAGTTTTGACAATTCCAGTATCTTCGTATGATGATTTCGGACCTGGGCGTATGTTCGAAATGGGGTTTTGATGACGCGGGAGCGTTTTAGTGCCCAATATTGAAATATGAAGTTCCTTAAGTTTCTATTGTGGTTTGGGATGTGTTTTTGTGTTATCGAGCTCCGAACAGAATTGCAAGACCAAGAATAGTTCTGTTATATCATTTATGACTTTCCTGAAATATTTGGTATCATTCCGAGTAGTATAGGTCGGTTCGGCGCGTTGTTAGCGAAGTCAAGAAAACTTAAAGTTCCTAAGTTTAGTTCTAGGGGTTTTGAAGTGTGATTTTGAGTTTTAGTGTTGTTTTGGGTGTTCCGAAGGCTTGAGCAAGTCTGTATTATGATTTGAGACTTGTTGGTATATTTGGACGGGGGCTCGGGTGGGCCCAGGTGCCTCCCGGACACCACACGAGGCTAAAAAAAACCTAGCTGAAATAGCTGATGGTGCACCTGTTCTGGTGTTGACCACAGGTGCGGTTGCCCAGTCGCAGGTGCTGGACTGCTCCTACGGTCCCAGCCTCGTAGATGCGACCCCCAGCGGGCAGCCCATTTCTCGCACGTGCGGACAAAGTTCCGCAGGAGCGAAGACGCAGGTGCAGTCTCCTCTCCGCAGGTGCGAGCCCAGGCCTCCTCGTCCATTTCCACAGGCTTGCTCGCATGTGCGGTCAATGAGCCGCAGGTGCGGAACCACTGTCATGTAATGTGTGTCTTAAATATGGGATTCTTCATTGTTTTCTTCACTCTTTCTTCCATTAAACACTTTGAGAGCTTGGGAAAAGGGCTCCACGACCCAACCTATAAAAGGTAAGTAAATTTCATTTCAAGACTTGTTAATGCATGAATTCCTAGTTGAATTTAATTACCTAATTAGTGAAAAATGAAGGAATGGGGTAGTAACTTAGGGCTTTCTATAATTTGAGAATTTACCCGTGAATTAGCTATGAAATCAAGTAAAAATCGTGCATTAATGATCCTTAGGCTATGGGTGAGTGTTTCCTTCGAGAATTTTTTGAATCCGAGCATGCGGGCCCGTGGTTGTATTTTAGAATTTCTTCAAGAATGGTGAATTTACTAAATGAGTAGGAGAATTTCCATACTTTGAGTATAAATTTATGTATTTGTATAACATTTGGATAGTTTCGAGTCCTCGGGTGTAGAGTTCAGAGTTTCGGGCGCGTTTTTGGTCCGGGGAGTAAATTCGACACGAGGTGAGTCTCCTTTCTAACCTTGTAAGAGGGAATTTTCCCCATAGGTGATTATAAATGGTGCTTTTATCCTTATTTACGGGGGGTGAGCATGCACGAAGTGACGAGAGTCCGTGCGTAGCTACTATTATGCCTTGTTGGGTAGTTTAGGAGTCACAAGCATGCTTTATGTGTTGTATATGTGATCTTGTATATGGATTAAGTAGTCTATTATCCTCGAATCTCACATGTGAAAGACTAACGGGTTATGCTTGTAGTTGAAATTTCTAAAATTCTCACATTGTTAGTATGTTCCCTGCTAAATTATTTGGAAATCTCCTGCTAATCATGAATTGGTATGGGTACCCAAGTCGCATGGCTGATTCATGAGCGGGGTAGCCCTAATATTATATTAACCCGAGTTGCAGGTATGATTCGCGAGCGGGGATGGTCTTAGTATTATATTAACCGTGTCTCATGTTCCATTCACGAGCGGGGCAGATATATGCATCTATGGTTCGGGCCGTTCGACCCTCGGCAGTGCATATTTACTTTTCATGTCGTAATGACCGTACGTTTATAGCATGTTATATGTTTGGTAATTTGTGAGAAGCCCTATAATTGTTACTGTTGATTTCATGAAAAGAAATAAGGTTAAATAGCTTGTATGCCATGGAAAAGGATGGCGCGAGGGTACTAGAGATTGTTATTTGATGGGCATTTCCTTATTACTGTTCATTACTGCTATTACTGGTTAGCCTGTACTTACTCCACATTGTCTGACCCTAGTAAGTATCACGTCGACCTCTCATCACTACTTTTTCGAGCTTAGGCGGGATACTCACTAGGTACATATATGTTTATGTACTCATACTACCCTTCTGTACTTAATTGTACAGGTTTTGAGGCTGGTGCATCTGGTTATCCGACCGGAGCTTGACCCTGGGGGGATATTCTGGACCTGACTCCATGGTGAGCTGCCTCCCTTGGCGATTCTCAGCAGCACTATGGAGTTATCTTTTTTTTTTTATTTCTGTCTATTTCTTTTAGATAGGAGAACAATTTGTATCATCTTTTGTATATTCCACTTGTTCGCCTGTAGACTTGTGACACTAGTTCATGGAACACACATAGTAGACTCTATATTTTGGGATTATATATATTGGTTCATGTTCCTTGTGGCTGCATTTACTTAGGTTGGTTAATTTATCTGCTTTTACTTAAATGATCTAAGCTTAAAATTTGGTAAGTGTGGGGTTGATATGTCAAATAAGGATAATCTCACTAGTAAACAACTGTTGGCTTGCTTGACTCCGGTGTTGGGTGCCATCACGACCTATGTTGGGATTTTGGGTCGTGAAAACATGGTATCAGAGCACTAGGTTCACGTAGGTCTCACAAGTCACGGGCAAACCTAATAGACTCTTGCGGATCGATACACAAACGTTTGCAGTTATCTTCGGGAGGATATAGGGTGTTAGGAAACCTCTCTTTATTCATGATCTATTGTGTAGTTGATGGTTTACTAAATCTCTTTTTTCTGTTCTCTCACAAATGATGAGGATGCGTACATATGGCAGAGGCCGGGGGAGGGCACCGGCCCGAGGTAGGGGACGGGGGAATCCCAGAGCTATTCCAGTTGCACCACCAGGGGATCCTACTATAGAGGAGCAGGGGGAGGTGCCCCCAGTGGGTCCTGCTCCAGTGGACTTCATGACGACGCCAGGCTTCCAGGAGGTCATGGGCCGTATGTTGAGATTTATGGATACTATGTCCTAGGCTGGTTTATTTCCAGCGGATCCTGCCGCATCTCAGGCAGGAGGGGGAGCCCAGACCCCTACTGCCCAGGCTGCAGGCCAGACAACAACACTTCATCATAAACCGGGTACACTACTCGTGGGTGGGGTCCAGCATGTAGCAGCAGAACCTGGGACTAGACCAGCTGCGGACGACGATCCGTAGAAGTTATTGGACAGATGGACTCGATTTCACCCTCCGATCTTCGGGGGTGAGCGAGGCGAGGATGCCCAGGATTTCATTGACAGGTGCAGGGACAGACTGCATAACATGAGGATACTAGAGTCCCATGGAGTGGACTTCGCTACTTTCTAGTCAGAGTGCAGAGCTCGCAGGTGGTGGCAGTCCTATATTCTCAGCAGGCCAGCAGATTCTCCTCCTTTCACTTGGGAGCAGTTCACTTAGATGTTTCTAGACATATATATCCCACCCTCTAAGAGGGAAGAGTTGCGGTATCAGTTTGAGCAGCTGGAGCAGGGACAACTGTCAGTGACAGACTGTGAGGCCAGATTTTCAGAGTTGTCTCGCCATGCACTCATGATACTACCTATCGATGCTGAGAGAGTGCGGAGATTTGTAGCCGGGTTGCATCCAGGCATTAGGGCTAGCATGGACCGGGATGTGGATATGGGTACTCCTTATCAGCTAGTAGTGGAGATTGCTCATAGGATCGAGGGTTATCGGTCGAGGGTTAGGAGCAGGTATAACCGGATAAGAGAGCCAGATATTCCGGGGATTTTCGAGGTGCCCCAGCTAGGGGCAGAGGTCAGTTTGGTAGGGGTCAGCCCAGCAGGGCCCCATATTCACCACTCCCACCACCACCTCCTCATGGTGCTCCAGTGAGGCCTTACTTCAGTGTTATGCCAGAGGGTTCTCACCGTCACCCAGTTATCCAGGGTTCTACTTCAGGGCAGCAGGCCGTGCCTCCAGTGAGATGTTACAAGTGCGGGGATCTCGGCCATATCAGGAGAACTTGTCCCAAGTGTCGAGGCAAGGCATTGTAGTACGGTTAGCAGCATATGGGTCCAGCACCAGCAGTCCAGCCACCTAGAGGTGGTAGACAGGTCGGTAGGGGTCGTCCTAGAGGTGGAGGCCAATCAGGGGGAGGTCAGCCAGCTCCTGTTCATTCTGGCGGGGCTTAGTCTTCTGGTGCTCCAGCTAGATTCTATGTTTTTCTGGCCAGATCAGATGCAGTGGCCTCAGACGCCGTGATCACATGTATTATTACAGTATGTGGTAGAGAGGCATCGGTGTTATTTGATCTAGGATCCACTTATTCCTATGTTTCGGTCTTATTTGCTAATTTTCTGGATGTCCCTCGTGAGTCCTTGCATTCTCCTATATGTGTGTCCACTCTTGTGGGTGATTCCGTGGTGGTAGTCCGGGCTTAGCCGTCCTGTATGGTCACATTCTGCGGTTCGAGACTCGAGTGGATCTCTTATTGCTCGAGATGGTTGATTTCGAGATTATTTTAGGCATGGATTGGCTATCTCCTTATTATTTCGTGCTATATTGTCGTGCCAAGACAGTTACTTTAGCCATGCCAGAGTAACCTAGGCTGGAGTGGAGAGGTTCCTCAATTAGTGCAGCCAGCCAGGTTATTTCATTCCTGAAGGCTCGACATATGGCCAAGAAAGGTTGTCTGGCCTACCTCGCTTATGTGCAGGACACCACCGCTGAGTCTCCGACGATTGATTCGGTGCCAGTTGTTCGAGAGTTTGCTGATGTATTTCCCTCGAATCTTCCGAGCATGCCTCCGAATCGTGATATTGATTTCTGCATTGATTTAGCTCCAGACACCCAACCTATTTCTATTCCTCCGTACCGTATGGCTCCGAAGGAGTTGTAAGAGTTGAAGGAGAAACTTGAGGAGTTGTTAGCTAGGGGTTAATCAGACCGAGTGTATCGCCATGGGGTGCTGCAGTTCTATTTGTGAAGAAGAATGATGGGTCTATGCGGATGTGTATTGATTACTGCCAGTTGAACAAGGTTACCATTAAGAACAAGTATCCTTTGCCGCGCATCGATGATTTTTTTGACCAGTTGTAGGGTGCCGTGTGTTTTCTAAGATTGATTTGAGATCGGGATATAATCAGTTGAAGTTTCAGGCTTCAGATGTTCCGAGGACTGCTTTTCGTACGAGATATGGCCATTATGATTTCCTGGTGATGTCTTTTGGCTTGACTAAAGCCCCAGTAACATTCATGGACTTGATGAATAAGGTGTTCAGGCCGTATATTGATTCCTTTGTCATTGTCTTCATAGATGACATCTGGATTTACTCACGTAGCCTGGGTGAGCACGAGCAGCATTTGAGGGTTGTGCTCCAAACCTTGCGGGAACAGAAGCTATATGATAAGTTCTCCAAGTGTGAGTTCTGGTTGGATTCCGTGGCATTCTTGGGGCATGTGGTATCCGTAGAAGGTATCAAGGTTGATCCTCATAATATCGAGGCGGTTCGGAGTTGGTCGCGCCCTACTTCAGCTATAGAGATCAAGGGCTTTTTGGGCATAGAAGGCTATTATCGCTGATTTATGGAGGGGTTCTATTCTATTGCAACCCCATTGACCAGATTGACTCAGAAGAATGTCCCGTTTAGAATGTCCGACGAGTGTGAGGCGAGCTTTTAGAAGCTTAAGACATCATTTACCTCAGCATCAGTTCTGGTATTGCCTTCCGATTCGGGGATGTACACAGTGTATTGCGACACCTCACATGTTGGTTTGGGATGTGTGTTAATGCAGGAAGGGAGAGTTATTTCTTATGCTTCACGCCAGCTGAAGGTTTATGAGAAGAATTAAACTGTGCATGATTTGGCGTTGGCAGCGATTATTCATGCTCTTAAGCTTTTGAGGAACTACTTGTATGGAGTGTCCTGTGAGGTTTAGACATACCACCGCAGCCTGCAGCACTTGTTCAAGCAGAGGGATCATAATTTGAGGCAGCACAGATGGCTTGAGTTGTTGAAGGATTATGATATCACCATTCTTTATCATCCGGGCAAGGCGAATGTGGTAGCAGATGCTTTGAGCAGGAAGGCGGAGAGTATGGGTAGCTTGGCTTATATTGTAGTAGAGGAGAGACCTCTAGCCTTGGACATTCAATCCTTGGCTAATTGCCTGGTATATTAGACCTTTCAGAGCCTCGTCGAGTTCTTGCACATGTGGTTGCTCAATCTTCGTTATTGGGGGAGATTAAGGCTCGGCAGTATGATGATCCGTGTTTGGTAGAGCTACGAGAGACAGTGGTTCAGGGTAGGTACAAGGAGGTTACTATGGGCGAGGATGGTGTTCTGAGACTTCAGGGCCGCTTACGTGTTCCTAATGTTGATGGCCTGAGGGAAAGGATTCTAGAGGAGGCACACAGTTATCAGTATTCTGTTCATCGTGGTGCTACGAAGATGTATCGTGATTTGAAGCAGCATTACTGGTGGAGGCGGATGAAGAAGGACATCATAGAGTATGTGACTAGGTGTCTTAATTGCCAGCAGGTGAAGTATGAGCACCAGAGGCCAGGAGGCCTACTTCAGCAGATGCCCATTCTTGAGTGGAAATGGGAGCGTGTCACTATAGACTTCGTGTTTGGGTTGCCTCGGACTTTGCGGAAGGTTGACGTGGTTTGGGTCATTGTGGATATATTGACCAAATCGGCGCCTATCATTCCAGTGGCTGCTACATATATTTCTGAGATGTTGGCCCAGGTCTACATTCGGGAGATAGTCCGGCTGCACGGTGTGCCGATGTCCATTATATTAGATCGAGGTCCTAAGTTCACCTCACACTTCTGGATAGCAGTCCATAGTGAGATGGGTACCCATATAGATTTCAGCACAGCATTTCACCCTCAAACTGATGGTCAGTCGGAGGGTACAGTTCAGATATTGGTGGACATGCTCAGAGCATATGTGATTGACTTCGGAGGTCAGTGGGACCAGTTCTTGCCTTTGGCCGAGTTTTCTTACTATAATAGTTATCAGTCCAGCATTGAGATGGCACAATTTGAGGCTTTGTATGGTCGGCGATGTTGTTCCCCTATCAGGTGGTTTGAGCCTGCCGAGGCTAAGGTATATGGCACCGAACTGGTGAGGGATGATTTGGAGAGGGTGAAGTTTATTCAGGAGAGGCTCCGCACAGCACAGTCCAGACAGAAGAGTTACGGGGATCAGAGGGCGCGTGGTGTATCATTTATGGAGGGAGATAAGGTTGTGTTGAAGGTCTCGCCGATGAAGGGTATTATGAGATTTGGGAAGAAGGGCAAGTTGAGCCCGATGTTTATAGGTTCCTTCGAGGTGTTAAGGTGAGTTGGGGAGGTTGTTTATGAGCTAGCCTTACCTTATAGTTAATCAGGAGTTCATCCAGTTTTTCATGTATCCATCCTCTGGAGGTACCACACCGCCTTCTCTCACGTGGTTGATTTTAGCACTATTTAGTTGGATAAGAAGTTGGGCTACGAGGAGGAGCCAGTTGCTATTATTGACAGGCAGGATCACCAGTTGAGATCCAAGAGAGTTTCTGCCGTAAAGGTCCAGTGGAAGGGCCAACCAGTCGAGGAGGCGGCCTGGGAGTCTGAGGAGGACATGCGGAGCAGATATCCACACTTATTCAGCGCTTCAGGTATAATCCACACTGATGATTTATCACGTGCGGGGACTGGTGGTTTGGAATTCGAAAGTGTTTTAGAGTGCTATAGGAACACTTGGTGCCTTAAGGTTGGCCTTTAAGGAAAAGTTTGACTTTGGTCAAAATTTTTAGTAAACGACCTTGGAATTGAGTTATGACGGTTCCAGTAGCTTCGTATGATGATTTCGGACCTGGGCGTATGTTTAGAATGGGTTTCTGATGATCCGGGAGCGTTTCAGCGCCCAATATTGAAATAAGAAGTTCCTTAAGTTTCTATTGTGGTTTGGGATGTGTTTTTGGGTTATCAAGGTCCGAATGGAATTCCGAGATCGAGAATAGTTCCATTATGTCATTTATGACTTGCCTCCAAATTTGGTGTCATTCCGAGTAGTATAGGTCGGTTCGGCGCATTGTTAGCAAAGTCAAGAAAACTTAAAGTTCCTAAGTTTGGTTCTAGGGGTTTTGAGGTTTGATTTTGAGTTTTAGCTTTGTTTTGGGTTTCCGAAGGCTCGAGTGGGCCCAGATGCCTCCCGGACACCACACGAGGCAAAACAAAACCAGCTGAAATAGTTGCTGGTGCACCTGTTCTGGTGCTGACTGCAGGTGTGGTTGCCCTGTCGCAGGTGCGGGACTGCTCCTGCAGTCCCAGCCTCGTAAGTGCGACCCCCAGTGGGCAGCCCATTTCTCGCAGGTGCGGATAAAGTTCCATAGGAGCGGAGACGCAAGTGCAGTCTCCTCTCCGCAAGTGCGAGCCCAGGCCTCCGCATCCATTTCCGCAGGTGCGAGCCTTTGCTCAAAGGTGCGAAACCACTGTCAGGAAGTGTGTTTCTTAAATACGGGATTCTTCATTGTTTTCTTCAATCTTTCCTCCATTAAACACTTTGATAGCTTGGGAAAAGGGCTCCACGACCCAACCCCTAAAAGGTAAGTAAATTTCATCTCAAGACTTGTTAATGCATGAATTCCTAGTTGAATTTAATTACCTAATTAGTGAAAAATTAAGTAATTGGGTAGCAACTTAGGGCTTTCGATAATTTGAAAATTTACCCGTGAATTAGCTATTAAATCAAGTAAAAATCGTGTATTAATGATCCTTAGGCTTTGAGTGAGTGTTTCCTTCGATAATTTTTAGGATACGAGCATGCAGGCCCGGGGTTGGATTTTAGAATTTCTTCAAGAATGGTGAATTTACTAAATAAGTAGGAGAATTTTCATACTTTGAGTATAAATTTATGTATTCGTATAACATTTGGCTAGTTTCGAATCCTCGGGTGTAGAGTTCGGAGTTTCGGGCGTGTTCTTGGTCCGGGGAGTAAATTCGACACGAGGTGAGACTCCTTTCTAACATTGTAAGAGGGAATTGTCCCCATAGGTTATTATAAATGGTGGTTTTGTCCTTATTTGCGGGGGTTGCACACCCATGAAATGACGAGAGTCCATGCGTAGCTACTATTATGCCTTGCTGGGTAGTTCAGGACTCAGAAGCATGCTTTATGTGTTGTATCTGTGATCTTGTATATGGATTAAGTAGTCTAATATCCTCGAATCTCACATGTGAAGGACTAAGGGGTTATTCTTGAAGTTGACATTTCTAAAATTCTCACACTGTTTCCTGCTAAATTATCTGGAAATCTCCTTCTAATCATGAATTTGTATGGGAACCCGAGTCGCATGGATAATTCGCGAGCGGGGTAGCCCTAATATTATATTAACCTGAGTCGCAGGTATGATTCGCGAGTGGGGGTGGTCTTAGTATTATATTAACTGTGTCGCATGTTTGATTCGCGAGCGGGGCAGATAGATGCATCTATGGTTCGGGCCCTCGACCCTCGGCAATGCACATTTACTTTTCACGTCATAATGACCGTACGCTTATAGCCTATTATATGTTTGGTAATTTGTGAGAAGCCCTGTAATTGTAATTTTTGATTTCTTGAAAATAAAGAAGGTTAAATAGCTTGTATGTCATGGAAAAGGATGGCGCGAGGGTACTAGAGATTGTTATTTGATGCTCATTTCCTTATTACTGTTCATTACTGCTATTACTGGTTAGCCTGTACTTACTCTATATTGTCTAACCCTATTAAGTATCAGGTCGACCTCTCGTCGCTACTTCTTTAAGCTTAGGCGGGATACTCACTGGTTACATATTTGTTTATGTACTCATACTACGTTTATGTACTTAATTGTACAGGTTTTGAGCCTGGTGCATTTTGTTATCCGACCAGAGCTTGACCCTGGGGGTATATTCTGAACCTGACTCCACGGTGAGTTGCCTCCCTTGGCGATTCTCAGCAGCACTATGGAGTTATTTTTTGTTTATTTTTGTCTACTTCTTTCTGATAGTAGAACAGTTTGTATCATTTTTTGTATACTCTACTAGTTCGCCTGTACACTTGTGACACTAGTTCCTGGCACACACATAGTAGACTCTATATTTTGGGACTATATATATTGGTTCATGATCCTTGTGGCTGCATTTACTTAAGTTGGTTAATTTATCTGCTTTTACTTAAATGATCTAAGCTTAAAATTTGGTAAGTGTGGGGTTGATATGTGAAATAAGGATAATCTCACTAGTAACCAACTGTTGGCTTGCCTGACTCCGGTGTTGGGCACCATCACGACCTGTGTTTGGATTTTGGGTCGTGACAAAAACTTACCTCCACTGAAGACCCTCGAATTCCTCCTTCAATTTGCTCTCAAACCAGCTCAACCCGCATGCAACAATGGAAGAAATGACCAAATTTTTTGCGGAAGCACCTATTTATATTTTCTATCCAGTTAATCCGCACCTGCGGACGCGCACCTACGGTCCTAGGTGCGTACCTGCAAAATCCCACTAACAGACCAAACATCGCACCTGCGAGCCCTTTTCCGCATCTGCGGCTTCGCTGGTGCGACCCATGCCTCGCACCTGCGGATTCCTCCAGCGTGGCCTCTTTTCGCACCTGTGCAAGGTTCTTCGCACCTGCGGCCCTCGCACCTGCGACTCCCCATCCACAGGTGCGGCCACACCAGTAAATTCATTCCAGCAGCTATTTTGCTGCAATTTCCTAAGTCCAAACCTCCACTAACCATCCGAAATCAATCACGAGCCCCTCGAGGCCCCAACCAAACATACCAACACACCCCATAGCATCACTCAGACTTAGTCGAGCCTTTGAAAGACCAAAAACAACACAAAAACACAAAGTTACATCAAATTCAAGCCTATGGACTTTAAAACTTCTAAATTTCGCCAATGATGCCGAAACCAACCAAAACACATCTGATTGACCTGAAAAATTTGCACACATATCCAAAATGACATTACGAACCTGTTCCAACTTCCGAAATTCCATTCCGACCCCGATAGCCTATTTTACACTGCCAACCGGAAATCGCCAAAAACTAACTTTCGCCAAATCAAGCCTAATTCTACACCAGACGTCAAAACTTTATTCAAAACACACTCCTAAGTCCAAAATCACCTAACTAAGCTATCCGAGCCATAAAATCCACATTCTGAGGTCGTTTACCAATAAGTCAACTTCCAGTTGACTTTCTGAACTATTAAGCTAATTTAAGAGACTAAGTGTCTCAGTTCTCACCAAGACCACTCTGAACCCGAACAAACTGACCCAACACAACATATATAGGCTAAGTAACATATGATAAAACAGAAATGGAGGAAATGGGGCTAATCTCACGGAATGACCGGCCAAGTCTTTACAATTTGCTAGTATGTCAAAAAGGATATGTAAATCTGAGAGTTGTTCTAAGTTTCCTGAAAGCTAATGAGTAGAGGTTACTAGTTGCTGATACGACCTGAGAGTTACCGAAAGTACTAGAAGAAGTTATATTATATAGAGACGAGTAACAAGCTTGTAGGATATTGACTGTTGAACGTTGGTGTAACATTATTTATGCATAAGTATGTTCCTTATAGATGTTCTGAGAACACATAGGGGGCTAATGATTGTTAACCTAAGGACGGTCTATGAAATGAATATATAAGATAAAGGTTGGATATCGACGGTCTCATGTGTACACATAGTCCGACTAGAATATTTTGTGCCGTATGGATGGTCTACTTTGCTACGCGTACGCGCCACCGGATAGTAATGTAGTAGTGTGCCTTACGGTTAGTCTACCTTGCTACGAGTAAGAACCACATTGTGTTCTTAGAATAGGTAACAACGGTGATGCAACAATAAATCAATGAGAAACCATCGATAGAAAAGTTCACAATCTTATGATAGGTTGAGTTGTTCAATCATACCGAAGGACCAAGTGGTCCAAGTGACAGCAATCTAGTAAGTCAATCTACAGTACGTTGTAAGCTCACTCTTATTCATATTATCCAGTAAACTACTTTTGTATTTATTAATGTATTTCAGTTCTTTAGAATTAATTTATATGCATTTCTTCTTGCCTTACATACTTTGTACATCTCATGTCACTAACATCCCATTAATGGGCTGCTGCACTTCATATCTGCAGTGCAAGTAATCATTTTAACAAGCCCTCAAAGTTGACAGGATTGATATTTATCAGGAAATCGGTAAGACTCCATATCTTTCGGAGTATAGCCGAGTCTAAAGGTCATGATATCTGGTCTTGTTATTAACTTATGGGTAGGTCGAGGCCCTGTCTCTGTGCTATTTGATGTTAGATATTCTTAGAGGCTTTGTAGACACCGGTTCAGTATGTATACTATGTTATTGGACTTATCGTCCCTCATTTATGTTTTCTTTATAAGTTGTTCGGTATTGATACTCATTGTGGCCTCCTCGACCTGAACATGTATTGATGTTTTGAGTATGATGGCTACCTGATATGAAGCTTAGCCGCCTGCGATATATTATGAGTTGCGGCCATGTTGGCTTATGTATGTTCTAGGTTACGTACAACACTCAAGAGTTGTAGAGTGGTTTTCTTGGGCTTGTACGACACCGCGTGCTAGCCACGCCTCACTTAGGTTGGGGTGTGACATGTTGGTATCAGAGAAGGTTTGTCTTAGGAAGTCTACAAAGTTGTGTCTAGTAAGGTCTTGTTTATGGATGTGTTGTGCAACACATATATAAATAGGAAGCTACAAGGCATTAAGGATTGGTTACCCATCTTTCTGATTCAGATCGTGCGGTATAGAGCTGAGTCATAAGGAGTCAATGTCTAACTCATATTTGATATAAGAATGGCTACAGCTAGTCAGAAAGGTAAAGTTGTTGAGGGGGGAGGCATTAGTAGACCTTCACCGGTTTACGTAGATCTATCAGAGGTTTGAGTTGAGTCACCTTCCTGAGTATTCCCTACTCCACTAGCACCAGAGGAGCTTCATAGAAAACCAGTGCCGCCACCAATCCCTACTGATCAGGATCTTAGGAGTGTTATCCATCTTTTGACCCAATTAGTAGCTACATAGTGACATACTAGAGTTCCAGATAGTGCGGGATCTTATGAAAGGCTTGGAAGTTTGAGGGTTCGCGAGTTTATTGCTTTGAGACCTTCAGAGTTCACGGGGATAGATCAACACGAGGATCCCTAAGATTTTATTGGCCAGCTTTACAGGATCTTTTGAGTTATGCATGTTTCAGAGCTTTCAGGCTGCGAGATATAGTTGTGTATTGATATGATTCATGGAAATTATCGAGAGGGCAGAATGCACAACCAGCAAAGTGTGAAGAATTCTCCAGAGCCTTCCTGGAACATTACTTACCATTGGAGATATGGGAAGCCAAGGTTGATAAGTTCTTAGCCCTACAACATGGTGACATAAGCGTTCGCCAGTATAGGATCGGGTTTGATTCGTTGGCTAGGTATGCCCCATCTTTTGATGATATGATGCGAGTAAAGACACAACCTCATTAAATGATAATATGGACATATCTCGGATTCCGGATTTCGCCCATAAACTAGAGGAGCGTAAATAGCGACAACAACAAGAACAAGCTCGAGAAAGGCAGCAATGTAAGAAAGATAGTCCAGTTGACGAGTATGTAGGGGCAGCAAATAGTAATGAGTGTTAGAAGAGACGGGGTCAGGCAAGGGGCAATTTATCTAGGCATGAAGGAGACCCAATATTCTCAAAGTCCTCAGCTAGAATAGGTCATGGATCAAGGGCACAAAGAGTGCAAGATGAAGAGTGTTGGACAAATGAAAGCACCTCCATGTGAGAAATGTAGAAGGAGACACGAAGGATGATACGTACGAGGTACGGATGCATGTTTTAGATGTGGCATCCCAGGTCATATGGCACATAACTATTCAATGTTGATTAATGAGTGTAGTAGTCGTTCAGGGCAGCCTAGGGTCTCAATACCATCATTTTAGCTGGGTAGAGGCAGAAGAAGAGCGTCAGGCTTAAAAGAGATCAAGAATCAGATGTACGCATTGGGTGATCAGTTAGATTTTTCGCCCCCATCTTAGAGGAAATTGAGTATGTTACCTATTTTAGAATGAGAGTATGTGTAATTATGCTACTAGGTCTATGTATATCTAGAGTGTTGTTAGATGATGTAGTAACTTGATTGTTAATAGAGTTAGCATGTAACGCCTAAGGGAAATTGTTGCAAAGTAGAATTAAAAGACATAAAGACTAGATAAGGTAATGAACACGAGTATGGATTAGACATATTTGAACTCCCGGAGTAGGATATAAGTCATAGTTAGAACTAGGTTACGTAAATGTAGTAAGATTACTAAATAATGACCATTGTAGGTTTAATAATGAGGATGATAACCTTTCTTAAGGAGGTTCAAGATAGAAGGTGCAATAAGGATCATGATAATCTTTCCTAAAGAGGTCCAATATAGAAAGCTCAATAAGTAATGCAATAAGGATCATGAGTTAGAGGGCCAAGAGGGAGCAGGATTTATATATATTGTAACGTCATTAGAACATATTTAACAAGATTGAATCCTATGAGCGTGAGAATAAAAATCCATAATTTGGTAATGTACCTATATGAAGGCTCTAGTATAAGGAGAACAACAATCACGAGGAAGATAATAATATTATGGTATAAGATGCCGAACATTTTCCATAGTTAGATATTATTTACAACTCTACCAGCATAAATGGTGAATGTTGAAATGAACTTGTATTTATATCTTGCTATATTCATGATAAATAGATATGTGAGGCAAAGTGTTTCCATTTACAGATATTTTCCCTGTGTGGCATGTATAGTGTATTTTCTGGTTTCATGCAAGTGGGTTTTAGTCAAGTGCTCAAAGAATACTTTGGCAAAATATTTGCAAGTCTGTAAGAGTTAATATTCGAGGGCGAATGTTCCTAGGGAGGGGGAGGATGTAACACTTCTTAATTTCATGCTACAATGCATCTCAAGTTAATAAAAGTAAACTGGAGAGCTTAAGTACCCTTACAAAGAAAATGATGGGTTAAAACAAGTGTTAATGAAGTATCGTGAGGGTTGGAGGTTAGACGAATCAAAGATTTTATAACCCGTACATTCAGGGTAAACTAGGAGTGCTTAATATCTTAAGGAGGCCATGCTTTAAGGTAATTGAATCATGTAATATTTGTATGTTTGGTTTTTATGTCAAAAAAGTTGTAAAATAAAACATGACAAAAGTTGTCGCAAGTTACATTGATAATTTAACCTAAAGTTGGGTCTAATGTCACTGAGCTTATCTATAAATATACTTTTAGTTAATGGGTGATTAACCCATGAAATTGAATATCTACAAGCCTACATTCCAACTTATTAAATTGTTCGTCGATGCAACGACGGAATAGAGAGATATTTATATTTTCGCGAGACTGCGAAAGCAACTTCCTAGGGACCCACAAAGTCAGTGGAAGCTTACCTTGTTATATAAAGTAATAAATTTCGTCTCTAAATATAATTTCGACCAAATCAGACCTCCAAACAGCTCTAAACTCTCTCTAAGAATATCCTAAAGATTCATACACAAAGCCAAGGCCAAACCACCCAAGTTATTTATCAAAAGTGTTGTAGAAGTGGTAAAGGTCACTTATATGATGTTGTTGATGTGTTGTGAGTTCTTTCAAGTTTAAAGAGAGTTGTTATTTGAGTTTTACTTGCTTTTTAATGGTATCGCTTCTTCTCCTACATTAGTTTTATCATATCCAAGCCCTAGCTAAGTTGTTTGAAGCTAAAAGTTATGAGTTAATGATCAAAAGATGTATAGAAGTTTTGATACCATGTGGGACTGTTTTGAGATATTTTCATGATGTTGTTGTGGCTGGAGTTTTGGGAGATAATATATATATATGTGTATATATATATATATATATTATTTTATTTTTTTTGGTGTATGTGTGTGTGTATATATATATATGTATGTATGTGTATGTGTGTGTGTGTGCGTGCTGTAAATATGAAACTTGAAGATAAGAAGAAGTGTATATTAGTGTTTTGTTGCTAGTTAAGGACCGAGCTTGTCACTCGATGTATCGTAAGCTAGCTATTCTTAAGCTTAACGTTGGCCCTATTGTTGTTGTTATATTGTATTGTTGGGAAATTATCGTCTTGTTAAGGTGTTGGATATGTGGATTAAGGGTGGCCTGTTATTATTGATTTCATGACCTTGAGGGAGCTGAAATAAAATGAGGGAGATGCTGTCTGATTTTCCATAGAACAAGATTGTCCCGTGGTAGCTAGTTGATGTGTTACTATTTTTGAGATTAGTGTTATTTTCATTGGTGTGAATTATATTGAAGCGGAGACTTTCCCACCATCTTCTTCGAAGGATCGACTTAAAGGTATGTAAGGTTTTCCCTTTCTTCTTCCAGCATGATTCCGCAGTGACGTAACCCTTATATGAGGTTCAAGGGGACGAGTCACAACGTATGTTCTATTTTGATGGGATAAGAGCCTCTGATAGTTCAAAAGTGAATATAGATAAGAAATATGTTACTCGTAGTTGTAATCCACGGATAATTCCTAGAAATAAGTAGAGACCTCAAGGAACTTATGTTGAGTCTATGGCGAGAAGTGTAGCCTTCAATTAATGGTAAATTATAAATGGCTGACTAGTAGAACTAACATATAGAGCCTATAATCTTTTGAAATGGCCGAAGTAGATTTTATTGGTTAGTGAAGGTAGATACGGAAGATCTCTAATGCTAATAAGAGAGAGATATGTAAATTAAGAGATGTGATAATTTGCTTAAGAAGAACCTCCCCGTAAATTTAAAGGATGTGAATGAGTAAACTAACGAATAAAGAATAGATCATATCTAGTATAATGTAAGGTCACATAAGTTATGAAACACATTGTACTACCTAACTAGAATAATCGTGTGCATGCAGAAATAGTAATGATATTCCATACATTAAAGGAACTAGATATTTAGTTACCGAATGCGATTAGTCACTTAAAACAATATGAAATACTAGCCCTATGATATACGAAATAAATTTGTAAAGGTAAAATTTTATACGAATCTCAAAAGCCATTTACTAGTATGTCAAGATGGATGTGTAAATATGAGAGTAGTTATGAGTTTTCTTAAAGCTAATGAGATGAGATTATGAGTTTCCGAATACGAATTGAGAGTTACCAAAAGTACTACAAGATGTTATACATTATAGACACGAGTAACGAGCTTGTAAGTTATTAATTGTTGCATGCTGGTGTAACGTTATTTATGCATAAGTATGTTCCCTATGGATGGTCTATGAACACATATGGGGATAATGAAGGTTAACCTACGGACGGTCTATGAAACGCATAGGTAAGATAAAGGTTAGCTATGGATGGTCCCATGTGTACGCATAGTCCGACCCATATATTTTCAGTTGTACCGATTGTCTGCTTTGCTATGCGTATGTGCAACCAAATAGTAATGTTGTAGTGTGCCTTACAGATGGTCTACCTTGCTACGCATAAGAGCCACATTTTTTTCTTAGAATAAGAAACAATGCCGATGAAACAAGAGATCACTCAGCAATGGTTGATAGAAATAGTTCAGAATCTTATGATAGGTTGAGTTGTTCAGTCAGATTGAAGGACCAAGTGGTCCAAGTGACAATGATCTAGTAAATCGATCTACAGTACGTGGTAAGCTCGCTCTTATTCTTATCATTCAGTAGACTAATTTTGTATTCATTCATGCTTTTTAGTTTTTAAGAATTAATTTATATGTATTGCTCTCTGCGTTACATTCTTGGTACATCTCATTGTACTAACGTCCCATTGTTGGGGCACTGCACTTCATGCCAGCAGGTATAATTAATCAGTTTGATGAGACTTCAAAATAAACAAGATTGATATTCAGCAAGGAATCGGTAAGACTCCATCTCATCCGATGTCACGACCCAATCCTCCCACCGTGAATTGTCTTGACGGCACCTAGTCTCTACGACTAGGTAAGCCTAACACTTTGCAGAAACGAAATAAACAAGAAAATTAACAATTAAAAATAATAGATAATTAAATTAAGCAGTTTAGATGCCGCTCGGCATATACAATAATCAACTTCCGAAATGAACAAAACACTCCCAAGATCCGGAACACCTTAAGTCACAAGATTCTACGAGTCCTTATTGTTCTATACATCAATGTCTATAGAAATGAGGGAAAATGAACATAAGGGGATAGAGGGGTAATCCAAGGATCTGCGGGCGTCGGTATATATACCTTGAAGTCTCTGGCAGCAGCGACTGCAAATATAAACGAGGTTAGTAAGAAGAACCTGGATCTGCACACGAAAAACATTTGCAGGAAAAGGCGTGAGTACACCACAATGGTACCCAGTAAGTACCAAGCCTAACCTCGGTCGAGTAATGACGAGGTAAGGTCAGGTCAGGGCCATACTAGTATATATAAACACTAAAGCAAGGCAGAATGAAATGTCGCAGTAAAATAAAGACTGAAACTTAAAAAGAAAGAAATCATAGAAGGCAACCACTCAGTACACAGTAATACAACAGGGGATCTCCCGAAATACCATCTCGTAGTCCCAAACATAAATGTGTAGAGGGTCTCTCTGAATACCATTCCGTAGTCCCAAAGTAAATATGCAAGACAATGGGATCTCTTAGAATAATGTTTCGTAGTCCCAAAGTAAATATGCAACCGAACAATAGAATTCAATAGTTATGGAACGAAATCCTACAATTCAACCTAAGTACAAGTTAAGGAAAAATAGGTAAATTCACTAAACGGGCTGCACGTAGTTCAGATAAACAGTTAAAGCAAGTAGGCATGCTATTTTAGTCTAACATGATACTACACATGCTGATAAGATTCAAATAAGAAGTAAAACAGGTTATTACTTAGTAGAAAATCAGGTTTTTACAGCAATTAGCCTGTGTACATACTCGTTACCTCACATACAAAGAGCTCATATATAAAAAATAGTACAATCCTAATGGATGTTCCCCTACACAATGTTAGGCAAGCCACTTACCTCAAACCAAGCTCAATCAGTCAGTAGCAATGCTCTTTCCACGAAAATATGACTCTGAATGGCCCAAATCTAGCTAGAATCAATTACATAATATAAATACAACTACAAGGAACTAATCTAGCTACTGAAATCAAATCTAAGGCAAGAATTTTGAACTTCGCCCTAAAAAGCCTCCCCAAGCCCACGTCTCGGAATCGAGTCAAAGTTATCAAACATGAACACCCATTCACTCGCGAGTTCACTCATACCAAAATTATCCAAATCTAATGTCTAAATCCTAATCAAAACTTAGAAATTCAGCTGAAGAATTTTCCCTCATTTTCCCAACTTTCTCGTCCAGTTTCCTTAATTAAATAAAGGAAAAACTATAGATTAATGAAATACAACCAAAATCAAGTTAGGAATCGTTACCCTAAAGCTCCCCCTGAAAATCCCTTGAAAAATCACCAAATTCCGAGCTCGTAAGTCCAAAAATTAATAATGAAATCAAACCCTCAATTTTGCCTTTTTTGTGCCAGTCAAACCGCACCTGCGGTCAATAACCTTCTTATGCGGTCCCGTACTTGCAGAATAACCATCGTAGGTACGAAAACAACTTAAATAGGCTGGGACCGCACCTGCGAGCCCGCTCATGTGGTCCCGTACCGCTTCTGCGGACCACTCGTCGCACCTGTGGCCCTAACTGGACAAGGCAAAGTCCGCATCTGTGACTCCATAGGCGCTTCTGCGGCTCCGCACCTACGGCCCAAAGTGTGCAGGTGCGATTACACCAAATACAACAACTTCAGCACATTTCCTAAGTCCCAACCCAATCCGTTAAGTACCTGAAACTCACCTGAGGCCCCTGAGACCCCAACCAAACATACCAACCAATCTTAAAACACCATAAAAACTTAGTAGAGCCCTCAAACCACATCCAATAATGCTAAAATCATGAATTATCCTCCGATTCAAACTTAAAGAACTTGAAACTTCCATATTCGACACCCGATGCCAAAACCTATCAAACCACATCCGATTGACCCCAAATTTTGCAAACAATTCATATTCAAAATACAGAGCTACTCCAATTTCTGAAATAGGAATCCGGCCCCGACATCAAAATTTCCACTATTGGCCAATATTTTCAAAACTTCAACTTTTGCCCTTTCAAGCCTAAATGAGCTATAGACCTCCAAAACACAATCCGAACATGTCCCTAAGTCCAAAATCACCTAACATAGCTAACAAAATCGACCGAACCCCATTGCAGAGTCATCTTCACACAGTTGTAACTACTGTCCAAATCATAAGGCTTATGCTCCCGTTTAGGGACTAAGTGTCCCAAACACTTTCAAAAAACCCAAACGAAACATCTCGGCAAGACATAATAGCAGAAATAGATACGAGGAAAGCAGTTAATAGGGGATCGGGGCTATAACTCTCAAGACAACTGGCCGAGTCGTCCGTTCCTCCCCCTCTTGAAACAATCATTCGTCCTCGAACAAATCTTGAGATATACCTGAAACTGTGAAAAGATGAGGATAACAGATGTGCATATTCCGCCGGTCTCCCAAGTCGCCTCCTCGACCGACTGACTCCTCCACTGAACCTTTACTGAAGCAATGTTCTTTGACCTTTGCTTTCTGAGCTGCCTGTCCAAAATAGCCACTAGCTCCTCAATATAAGATAGATCCTTGTCCAAATGGACTGAGCTGAAATCCAATACATGAGCCGGATCACTTTGATACATACGGAGCATAGAAACGTGGAATACCTGATGAACTCCTACTAGGCTTTGAGGTAAGGAAATCTCATAAGTGACCTCCCCAACACGCCGCAACACCTGAGAAGGACCAACGTATCTTGGTCTCATCTTTCCCTTCTATCCAAACCTCATAACGCCCTTCATAGGTGATACCCGAAGCAACACCCGATCTCTAACCATGAATGCTAAATCGCGAACCTTCTGGTCCGCGTAACTCTTCTGTCTGGACTGGGCTGTGCGGAATTGATCCTGAATCACTTTCACCTTTTCCAGGGCATCCTGGACCAAGTCTGTATCCAATAATCAGGCCTCGCCCAGCTCCAACCAACCCACTAATGACCGAGACAGCCTACCATACAGAGCCTCATGCGGTTCCATCTACATGCTCGACTGATAATTGTTGTTGTAGGAAAACTCAGCATGTGGAAAGAACTAGTCCCATGACCCTCCAAACTCCATCACACATGCACAGAGCATATCCTCTAATATTCGAATAGTGCGCTCGGACTGCCTGACCGTCTAAGGGTGAAATGTTGTGCTCAACTCCAATCTAGTACCCAACTCCTCATGTACGTCTCTCCAAAACCGTGATGAAAACCGCGTACCCCGATAAGAGATAATAGATACTGGTACGCCATGAAGCCTGATGATATCATGGATGTAGAATCGAGCTAGCTACTTAGAAGAATATGTAGTTGTCACTAGAATGAAATGTGTTGTCTTGGTCAGCCTATCCACAATCACCCAACCGCATCCAACCCCCGCTGAGTCCGTGGGAGTCAAACAACGAAATCCATACTAATCCGCTCCCATTTCCACTCCGGAATCTCTAGCTTCTGAAGCAACCTACCCGATCGCTGATGCTCATACTTCACCTGCTGGAAATTCAAGCACCGAGTAACATACTCCACTATGTCCCTCTTCATCCTCCTCCGCCAATAATGCTTCCTCAAGTCCTGATACATCTTCACGGCTCCCGGATGAATAGAGAATCACGAGCTATGAGCCTCGTGAAGAATCCACTCACACAAACCATCAACATTAGGCACACATAGGCTGCCCTGCATATTCAATACGCCATAATCCCCAATAGTAACCTCCTTAGCATCACCGTGAGGACAAGAATATGAGGGCCATCATACTTACACTCCCTGATACGATCATAAATAGAAGACCGAGAGACCACATAATCCAACACTTGACTCGGCTCAAAAATATCCAATCTCACAAGTTGGCTTGCTAAAGGCTGAACGTCCGATGCTAAGGGTCTCTCTGCTGCAGAAAGATATGCCAAACTCCCCAAACTCTCCGTCGGGTGACTCAAAGCATCGACCATCGCATTAGCCTTCCCCCAGTGGTACAGAATGGTGATATCAGAGCCCTTAAGTAGCTCGAACCACCTCCACTAGAGAAAGTTAGGATACTTTTGTTTGAACAGATGCTGCAAACTTCGATGATCGGTGTAGATCTCGCAAGGAACACCGTACAAGTAGTGCCGCCAAATCTTCATGGCATGAAAAATAGATACTAACTCAAGGTTGTGGACAAGATAGTTCTTCTCATGCACCTTCAACTGTTTGGACGCGTAGGTAATCACCCTACCATCCTGCATCAACACCGATCCAAGACCAATCTGTGATGCATCACATTATACAATGTAAGACCTTGAACCTATAGGCAATACAAATATTGGGGTTGTAGTCAATGTTGTCTTGAGCTTCTGAAAGATTCCTCACACTCCTATGTCCACCTAAACATAGCACCTTTCTGTGTCAGCCTTGTCATAGGTGCTACAATGGATGAGAATCCCTCTACAAAACGACGGTAATACCCAGCAAAACTAAGGAAACTGCGGATCTCCATAGCTGATGACGGTCTAGGCCAACTCTGCACTACTTCCACCTTCTTCGGATCTACCTTCATCCCATCACTCAATACCGTATAACCCAAAAATGCTACTGAGTCTAGCCAAAACTCACACTTAGAGAATTTTGCATACAACTTCGTTTCTCAAAAAGTCTAAAGCACAGGCCTCAAGTGCTGCTCATAATCTCCTGAGTCTTGGAGTACACTAGAATGTCGTCATGAACCCAACGACAAAGGAGTCAAGATAAGGTCGGAACACACTATGCATCAAATACATAAAGGCTACTGGGGCATTGGTCAGCCCCAAAGACACGACAAGAAACTCATAGTGACCATATCGGGTCCTGAAAGCAGTCTTCGGGATATTTGGCTCCCGAATCTTCAACTGATGATTTCCTGATCGCAAGTCAATCTTTGAAAACACCCTGGTACCCTATAAATAGTCAAATAAGTCATCAATGTGAGGCAATGGATACCTGTTCTTCAGTGTAGCCTTGTTCAACTGGCGGTACTCAATAAACACACGCATAGAACCATCATTTTTATTCATAAACAAGAACGGAGTACCCCAAGGTGACACACTGGGCCGAATGAAGCCCTTATCAAGCAACTCCTTCAACTCAGGAGGAGCCATACGTTGTGGAGGAATAGAGATGGGCTGAGTACCCGGCAACAGATCAATGCCAAAATCAATATCTCTGTCGGGTGGCATGCCCGGAAGATCATCTGGAAACACATCTGGGAAGTCCCTCACTACTGGAATTGACTCAACTGTAGGGGTATCAATAATGGCATCTCTCACATAAGCTAGATTCACGTCATACCCCTTCTCAACCATTCGTTGATCCATAAGAAATGAAATAATCCAGCGGGAAGTATACTCTAAGGTACCCATCCACTCTAATCATGGTAAGCCTGGCATAGCCAGCATCACGGTCTTAGAATGACAATCAAGAATATCATAATGGGGCGAAAACCAATCCATGCCCAAAATAACATCAAAATCTACCATGCAGAGACAATAATAAATTGGCTCTGGTCTTAAAACCACTAAGAGAAATAAAGCACGACCGATACACGCCGTCCACAACAAGAGAATCTCCCATAGCAGTAGACACATAAATAGTGGAACTCGAAGAATCTCGAGATACTCCCAAATATGGAGCAAAATATTAGGACACATATGAATACGTAGAGCCTGGGTAAAATAATATCGATGCATCTTTATAACAGACTGGAACAATACCTGTAATGAAATAGTCGAAAGAAACTGCCTCTGAACGAGCTGGAAGAGCATAATACATAGCCTGGCCTCCCCCTATAGGGCGACCTATACCTCAAGCTAGCTGAGCAAGTGGGGAGGTAGTTGGTGCTGGAAGCATGGTCGGAGGACCCGGTGGAGCACGTGGTGGATGAGAAGTCTGTGGAGGTTAACCCCTCCTAAGTCTGGGGAAATCCCTCACCATATAGCCAGTATCACCATGCTCAAAACAACCCATCGGAGGGCGTGGCTGCTGTGACTAACTCAGGCCAGCTCTGCTGGACTGGCAGCTGATAGAACCCCGAGTAGGAGGTACACTAGATACCGGTGGTGCATAATAAGGCTCATGCGGCCTAGAAGGGGATGGAACACCATTGGAGGCTGGAAGAGTTGAATGAATGGGGCGACTCACATAAACACTGCCATGTAATATGTTGGGGCACGAGCACCAGAATAATAACAAGTCTCTCGAGACCTCTTGGACTCTCTCTCTCTTTGTCCTAGACTAGCATGCCCTCCAATCTCCTGGAAATACTCACAACTTGCTGATAAGAGATGTCCATCTCCAACTCCCTGGTCATACTGAATCTGATGCTGGAGTGGAATCCTTCAATAAAGCGACGAACCCTCTCCCGAATTGTGGCAACCAAAGCTGGTGCATGTCGGGCCAACTCACTAAAATGGATTGCATACTCTGACACAGTCATAGAACCCTGGCGCAGCTGCTCAAATTCTATGCACCATGCATCCCTGAGGCTCCGAGGGACATACTCTCGCAAAAACATATTTGAGAACTGAATCTATGCAAGTGAGGCTGCCTCGTCCGGACTACTCAGCTCATAAGCACGCCACCACTGATAGGCTGCTGCTCTAAGTTGGAAAGTGGTAAAAGAAACCCCACTCGTCTCTGCCACGCCCATAGTGTGGAGAATGCGATGACACTCCTCTAGAAAACCCTGAGCATCCTCTAAAACTAATCTGCTGAAGGTAGGTGGGTGGTAATTCTTGTACCTCTCAAGTCTAAGTTGCTCTACCTCAGAAGCCATTGTCTTGGCCTCTCCCTCTCTATGCCCCTCCCCAATCTTGAGATATGGCGGGAGTAAGTGGGATTAGTCCAGCCTGAGCTAAGGTGCTGAACATGCTCATGAACTGGGCTAGATTCTCCTGGAGGGCTGGTGCAGCAATAGGAACCTCCGGTGCCTGCCCTCCAGTTGGAGCTGCTAGCTACTCCTTTGTCGTAACTCGTGCGGGTGCTCTGGCTGCACCGCACGGTCGTCCCGGCATGTGGCGGCTCTAGCAGGGGACGCAAATGCCTAATCATCAGGTTTCCTGGTATGGGTCATCCCCATCTGTGAGAAAGAATAAAATAGAGAAATTTTAGAATTTTGATGCGAATAACTCGCATGACAAAGGAAATCAAAGGAGTATGATTGTTCCTAACAGTTCCATAGCTTCCAGAAGATAAGTACAGACATCTCCGTACCAATCCGCGAGACTCTAATAAGTCGGCATGTGACTCATGATACCTATGAACCTAGAGTTCTGAAACCAACTTGTCACGGCTCAATCCTCCCTCTGTGAATTGTTGTGCTAGAACCTAGTCTCTTCGACTAGGTAAGCCTAACACTTTGCGGAAACCAAATGAAACATGAAAATTAACAGCTAACAATACTAGATAATTAAAATAAGCATTTGAGATGACTCTCAGCATATACAATAATCAACTTCCGAAATGAAAAAAACACTCCCAAGACCCGGAACATCGTAAATCACAAGCTTCTACGAGTCTTAACTGTTCTATACATCACTGTCTATATAAATGAGGGAAAATGAACATAAGGGGATAGAGGGGCACTCCAAGGATCTACGGGCGCGGTAAGATGTAACTTGAAGTCTCCGGCAGCAGCGACAGCGACTAAGAACGAGGCTGGTAAGAAGAACCTGGATTTGCACACTAAAAACATGTGCAGGAAAGGGCGTGAGTACACCACAATGGTACCCAGTAAGTGCCAAGCATAACCTCAATCGAGTAGTGACGAGGTTAGGTTAGGGCCATACTAGTATATATATATATATACACTAAAGCAAGGTAGAATGAAATATCGCAGTAAAATAAAGGCTGAAACTTAAAAAGAAAGAAATCATAGAAGGCAATAGCTCAGTACATGGAAATACAACAAGGGATCACCCGAAATACTGTCTCGTAGTCCCAAACATAAATGTACACGGGGTCTCATGGAATACTGTTCTGTAGTCCCAAAGTAAATATTCAAGACAAGGGGATCTCCTGAATAATGTTCCATAGTCCCAAAGTAAATGTAAAGAACAGGGGGATCTCCCGGAATATCATTCTGTAGTCCCAAAGTAAATATGCAACCAAAACAATAGAATTCAATATTTATGACACGAAATCCTACAATTCAACCTAAGTACAAGTTAAGAAAACATAGGTAAATTCACTAAACATGTTGCACATAGTTCAGATAGACAGTTAAGGCAAGTAGGCATGCTATTTTAGTCTAACAGGACACTACATATGTTGATAACATTCCAATAAGAAGTAAAACAGGTTATTACTTAGTAGAAAATTGGGTTTTTACGTACACGACGCTCATATATCAAAAATAACACCAATCCTAAGGGAAGTTCCCCCACACAAGCTTAGGCAAGTCACTTACCTCGAACCAAGCTCAATCAGTCTGTAACAATGCTCTTTCCATGAAAATCCGATTCTGAATGGCCCAAATCTAGCCAAAATCAATTACATAACATAAATACAACTACAAGGAACTAATCTAGCTACCAAATCTAGCCCATGTCTCGGAATCGAGTCGAAGTTACCAAATTCACACCCATTCACTAACGAGCTCACTCGTACCAAAATTATCAAAATTTTCCCTCAGTTTCCCAACTTTCTTACCCAAGTTCCTTAATTAAATGAAGAAAACAACTATAGATTCATGAAATACAACCAAAATCGAGTTAGGAATCATTACCCTAAACCTTCCACTGAAAATCCCTCGAACAATTGCCAAATACTGAGCTCTCAAGTCCAAAAATGAAGAATGAAATCAAACCCTCGATTTTTCACTTTTACTGCCACTCAAACCGCACAAGTGGTAAATAATCCGCATTTGTGGTCCCGCACCTACGGAAGAACCATCGCATGTGCGAAAATAACTTAAATGGCCTGGGACCGCATCTGTGAGCACTGGGCCGCACCTACGAGCCCGCTCCTGCGGTCCTCAACCTCTTTTGTGCATCCGTTTCTACAGACCACTCTCCGTACTTGCGACCCAACCTGAACAAGGCCAAATTTGCATCTGCGACTCCATAGTCGCTTCTACGGCTCTGCACCTTAGGCCGAAAGTGCGTAGGTGCGATTACACTAGATGCAGCAACTTCAGCAAATTTCTTAAGTCCCAACTCAATCGTTAAGCACCCGAAACTTACCCGAGTCCCCTAGGACCTCAACCAAATATTTCAACTAATCATAATACACCATAAAAACTTAGTTGAGCCCTCAAACAAAGCTTAAATCACATATCATCCTTCGATTCAAACATAAAGAACTTGAAACCTCCAAATTCGACAACTGATGCCGAAACCTATCAAACCACGTCTAGTTGACCCCAAATATTGCACTCAGATCATATTCAACCCCATGGACCTACTCCAACTTCCGGAATTAGAATCCGACCCCAAAATCAAAATTTCCACTGCCGGCGAAAATTTCCAAAATATTGACTTTCGCCATTTGAAGCCTAAATGAGCTACATACCTCCAAAACACAATCTTGACATTTCCCTAACTCCAGAATCACCTAACATAGCTAACGGAATCGATGGAAATCCATTCCGGAGTCGTGTTCACATAGTTCTAACTATGGTCCAGTTCCTAAGGCTGAAGCTCCCGTTTAGGGACTAAGTGACCCAAACACTTTCAAAAAACCAAACGAAACCTCTCGGTAAGACACAATAGAAGAAATAGATATGGGTAAAGCAGTTAATAAGGGATCAGGGCTATAACACTCAAGATGACAGGCTGGGTCGTCACATCCGGAGTATAACCAAGTCTAAAGGTCATGATATCAGATTTTGTTATAGACTTACGGGTAGGTCGGGGCCCTGTCCCGATGATATTTTGATGTCAGATATTCATTGAGGCTTTGGAGACAGATGTTCAGTATGTACAGTATGTTAGTGGCCTTGTCGGCCCTTATTTATGTTTTCTTTCTAGGTTTTTCGGTATTAATAATCTTAGTGGCCTCCTCGGCCCGAACATGTATTGATGTTTTGAGTATGATCGCTAGCATATATGACGTTTGGCCGCCTACAACATATTGCGAGTTGCGGGCATCTAGGCCTATGTATGTTGTGGGTTACGTCCAGCATTCAAAATTTGAAGAGTGGTTCGCCCGGGCCAGTACAACACCGAGTTCCAGCCACGCTTCACCTAGGTTGTGATGTGACACTTGTGATTGATCAATGGGCTATACATTGGGGTAACATTAGTATTGTTGATTTTGACAAGTGTTGTGGAATATGGGCACATGTGGTGCAAGTTAATTATTGTGTTGTGATATTGATACAGATGTGGTAGTATAAGGATAGGGGTTTATAGGCATGTAGTGAGATAAGGTAGGCTTTATACGCTTGTTTCTAGTAAGGGAAACTACTTGAAACCACGCGGTGAAATAAGGTGGCTAAAACGCGTGTAGCTATTTCGGAAAAAAAATTTAGAAATAAATTTAAGCTCACGTTATAATATAAGGAAATATTGTTTTTGAAATTGTGAAATGTGGTTATGAGGTGTGGTACCTCGGTTGTGATTCTTGTTGTACGTTTCATGCTAAAAAGGCTTGTTGGTCAAACAGTTCTTGTTGATTTTTTCATTGTCTTACTTGTATTTTTCCGTATTTGATTACTTGTTGTTTTCATTGTGTGTTCACTTCTCGTTGCCTTCCTTGCCTTAAACTTTGTCACTAGCCTACATTATTATACTACTCTTCTATTATTCGTTTCCTCATTTTCCGTTATTGGTCTTTATTATACTTTGTTCCGTGTATCTTGTCCTAGTAGGTGTCTTGACCTGGAATCATCACTACTCTACCGAGGTTAGACTTGATATTTACTGGGTACTATTGGGGTGTACTCATTCTATGATTTTGCGCAGTTTGTGCAGATCCAGGTATATCTGCTCGTGCGGGACGCTAGTGATCATTTCGCTCTTTCCGAAGAATACTAGGTATACCTGCTCGACATTTGCAGGCCTCAGAATCACCTTCTGTTATGTTCTCATTACTGTTTACCCATTTATTAGACAGTGTTGACACTACTAGAAATTAGAGATATGGCAACCACGGATCAGTAACCATTGCTATAGATGGTGTATTGCAACGGTTTTAACTATTACAAATAATTATTGGAACTACCGGGACACTTAGGAACCGAACCATTGCAATAGTGTTAAAACTGTTGCGATTGAGGTATATATGGAAATATTTTCTATAATTGTAGCAATAATCTATCTATGGTAACAGTTGGATAAATTATTTCCCTCCTTATTTCTCACCCAAATTTTCTATACCCACTAAAATGAAAGGGGCCCACAATCTGATTTTCATTTTTATTTTTTAGTTTTTATATATAATAAAATACCATATATATATATATATATATTGTCACGACCCAAACCGGAGGATCATGACTAGCACCCGGGCCATACTTGCCGAGCACCAACGTACATTTTATCTAACCTTCTTATTATTTTTAAGGGATAATGAGATCAATATAAATGGTAGATATGGATCATGAACATACATCACATGGGATGCCAAGATTGCTAAGAAACTACATAAAAGGTACGAGCTACAACGCTGTCATGAAAGACTATACAACAAAAATTAGCCAACAAGGCATACCAAACTATACATGAGTCGACACCTGTCTATGAGCCTCTAAAGGAGCATAAGTAATGCAACATAGCCGGAACAGGGCCCCGACATACCCATAATATCTATAACAAAAATGCATACCAAGACCACGGCAAGTCCGGAGAAGGGATCTCGCCTATAACTGCTGAACTGGAAAGCCTATTATGATGGGGGAGCTTTGTCTACCTATCTATCAGGACCTGCAGCATGACATGCAGCGTCCACAAATAAAAGGACGTCAGTACGAATAAAGTACTGAGTACGTAAGGCAGGAAAGCATAAATAAGAACAGTAATGTAAAGAGAGATGTAGGAGATAAAACATGTAGCATCTGAGTGCTTCTAAGAGACATTAACATGAAATGCATGATACATATATACACATAATCTTTTTAAACATCCGCCTTTGCGGGCATCATCATCATCATATCATACCCGACCTCAAAGAGGACTCGGTAAACCCAACTGATCAGTGGTTGCACAATATGTGTCATACCCGGCCGACTATAGCGCGGCTCGGTAGAGTAAAATACATACATATATATAATGCATGCAGGACTCACTAGAATCATGTTCTGAACATTTCGGAGCGACGTAAGGTCCATATTCTCCATACACATCATTAGGGCTAACTCTTCATCGAGAATCTTATAAGAAGTAGGAAGTACCAACAACATTGATAACATAAGAATATTAAGTATTGTTAGCTTCTAAGAGTAGAGTATCTTTGGAAGCTCGTTCATTGCATTATGTACAATCGGAGTCGTGCAAAATAAGGAATGGGAGAGCCTCACATACCTTGTATATACTTCCCAACCTCAAGCAATGAAAATTTCACAACTCCTTAATCTACAATAAGAGAAAGGACACTATCGTTATCGTTTAAGCGTCATAACTATTATGTATCGACCACAACCTATTTTACGATGAAACGGACAGCACCTACCCTATTTATATGACTTCACAAAAGTCAAAACAATCACCAAAAATCCCAAAAAACATCAATAATAATCATGTTGAGCCTCCCAAAACAGTCCACACACAACCTAATCACTTCACACATAAGACGACCACAGTATTCGTGTCAAATGACCCAGAAATGTTACAACGAATGACCAGCTCACAAACTTACATGTATATGGTATTTCTCCACACCCTTCCTCCTCCAAAACTCCACAAAACAGTAGTAAAACACGCAGCCCAACAACAACACAAAACAGTCCGCTACAAGTCAAATAACTCGAACTCACGGCTTCCGATCATCGTCCCGTGAGTTCTAACTATTAGGAAACATATTTATCAAACTTCCTTGATATTTAAACACTTAAATACAAATATTATATGTTTCTATAGTATTAATTACCTTCCAAAACTCTAACTACAAAGAAAAAGGAGAGGTGGTATAATGACACTTATGTCGTAGGGATCGTTTTGATGTTATTGCTTCTCGATTTCATACCCGGAATGATAATCTTCTTTGAAACCCTAGAAGATAGCTTGAGGTTATGTTTATGGGGATTCTCTGGTCTTCTTATGCTGAATAATGAAGAGAAAGCCGACCTAAGGTTTATATATATCAAGTTTGGAAAAGTCAAAGAGGGGTTAGCTTGGCACCCTAGGATTGGTCCATCTTCCGACGCTTATATCTTTTTATCCTGATGTCGTATGAACGAACAGTTAAGAGAGTTTGAAACTAAATTCCAAGACCTTCAATTTGGTATATTATATGTTCCAATAAGACCTCATACAGCACATGCAATGTATTGCTCAAAAAGCTCTTCTGATCCACCTACTTGTCACTTATGATGTCTGCGCAGTCTCTCGAAACTGCAAATATCTCTCTACTCCTATGTCGTATCGATGAACGATTTAATGAATTGGAAACTAGAATCATAGATATTAAATTTGGTTGGTAGATCATCTAATAAATCCAATTATATTGGAAGAAAATCTCAGTTAAATTTGACCTAAGTTTAAGCACATTATGAGTGTAACTTGTGAAGACCTTTGCCGACTTTTGTTCCACAACTTGATTGACTTCAAAATGTAGAATACAACTATCATAAGATAAAAATTAACTCATATCATAACCTCCTTATCATGTAATTAACCATAGTCTCATCCTAAAGTACATGTTATAACATTCCAAACTCGTCGACTTTCGACGAAACTTATAATCTTCAATTGGTTTAGCTTCTAAGCTTTCCAACCCTCTTGGTACTCGTTATTCATTATCTTAAATATTTGTAACCTCCAATATAACATTATTAACTTACTTTATATTCCACCAAATATAATCTATTTCTGAGCTTACATCAATTGACTTACGATGTACTCTCACGTACAAAAATATGGGGTGTAACATATATATATATATAAACCCCTAATTTTAGTGTACAAGTTCAATAACAGTAACTCCTCCTGGCTCAAAACCTCTATGCTTTCAGAAATTACGAGGAGACAATCGAATAGTCGGTAATCAAAGGCTCAACCCCATAATCGGCCGCGCCGGAGGTGGAAATGCTAATCCTTTAGAGTTTCTCAAGATCTGACAATCGGTAAATATACTCTTATTGCAAAAGTTTCTTAACTCGTGTGGGTGTTTATTTTGGGCCTCATTCAGGAATTAACCAATAGAGTATATAAATCTTGAAAGTGGGTCTCAACTTGAGTATATGCTCATGGTTGAAGGCTTAATTTTTAGCAGTTTTTTTAATTTATTTTTGTTTAATTTTCTAGGTTGGTTTTTTGTGTTTTTCTTTTAATTTCAGTGTTTCCGTAAGCTTCCATCATGGGATTTTGGTTTGTATTTGTTTGATAGTTCTTCAAACTTCCACTTATGCTTCACGTGTAACTATACTCAAACAATCGGCCTTCATTTTGAAAAATATATATGTTCAGCTGTCACGACCCCAAATCTACAGTGGTTGTGATGGTGCCTATCGTGGTATTAGGCTAGCCAATTTTACTGAACATAAAACAAGAACTTTCCATTTAAATCAATAACACGATTTATCAAAATTCTTCCACTCTTAACATTTCACAAATACGGATAAGTAATGAAAACATGTTAACAAAATCCCCAAAACCCGGAGTTAACAGTCATGAGCAACTAAATAGAACACAGTAACTGACATGATTTCCTTAATACATCAAGTCTATAAAAAATCTAAAGAGTGATAAAATGAAAAGGAGAAGGGTGGGACTACGAATGCCGTGCAGCTACCTCACAATCTCCTACAACTGCTCTGCTGATGATAAATCGAATCTCCCTCCATCCGGGCACCTGGATTGCACACAAGGTGCAGGGAGTAACATGAGTACACCAACTCAGTATAACAAATATAAATAAGGACTTGAGTGCAGTGATGAGCTCTAAAAATCATGTAAATTCATATAATGAACATCAGTGGAAATCAATAAATCAAGTTAGGGATCTACGTCCCGATAGTTTCATAAAACTCCAATTTTCCCTTTTCAAATTTCATATAAAATATTGGTTCAACATTTATCGTTTAGAGGCAAAATGTAAAGAAGAGTGAAAACAGTAGTTTCATAGCAAATAAGCCCCTCGGGCGCAGTGTCACAATATAAAGCCTCTCGGTGAAGCCTCTCAGTCACTCGTGACTCATCTCTCGTCAATCAGCACTCACACTCAGCACTCACGCTCAATAGGTTCCATATAATAACTACTGTGGCATGCAGCCCGATCCATACACACACACACACACACACACACATATATATATATATATATATATATATATATAACACGAAAGCGAGCAACCTGATCCATAAATAGTCGACTACGCTCACTGTGGGTGTATAGACTCCGGAGAGGCTCCTTCAGCCCAATCGCTATATCGTTGTGACGTGCAGCCCGATCAAATATATATCTCGTTGCGGCGTGCAGCCCGATCCAATACATATACCGTTGTGGCGTGCAGCCCGATCCAATATATATCTCACTGCGGCGTGCAGCCCGATCCAATATATATCTCGCTGCGGCGTGCAGCCCGATCCAATATATATGTATATAACATTGCGGCGTGCAGCCCAATCCATCACTATACTCACAATTCGGCTCTCTGCCTCGCTCAATCATCACCCTCACAAGCCACTCGGGCCACTCACCACAAATCACGGGGACTCAGCCCAAAATATCTATCATTTGTTTGAAAACAAGGTGATAAATAGGAATAATCAGGAAACATATAAATTATGACTGAGATTATATTTTCTATCAAAAACAGTGTGAGAATAGTAGTAAAACACCCCTGAGGGTCCAAACAGGTCGGCACGAGGTCCCAAACATGGCATGCAGCCCAAAAAATAGTATAAATATCTAAAATATGGAATATCATATGATATCAAAACAAATATGCGACTTAGTAATCACTACGGGACGAACTAAGTCACAATCCCTACCGGTGCACACCCACACACCCGTCAGCTAGCATGTGCGTCACCTTACTTACCAAATCAGTACAAAATACTGGGGTTTCATACCCTCAGATCTAGATTTACGTTCGTTACTTACCTCAAATCGGATGAAAAACTACACCGTGATGCCTTTGCCCCTCGACTCAGCCTCAACGCGCCCCGAATCTATTCAAAACAAATGCATATCATCAAAATATTCTTAAGGAACAAAGCCCACTCGAAAATAACCAATTTACATCAACAAACCTGAAATTGGCCAAACCCGATCCCCGGGCCCACGTCTCGGATTCCGATAAAAGATCACAAAACAAAAATCCTTACGCTCTCACGAGTTCATATATACCAAGTACATCAAATTCGGGCCCCAAATGGCCCCTCAAATCTCCAATTTACACTTTCAAACTTCAAGCCCTAATCTCCCAAATTTCTCCACTAAAACTTGATCAAACAATGAAATAATTGTCATAAACACAAGATACAAGGTCCATGTACCTTACCTCACTGGATACACTTGATTCACCCTTGAAATCCCAGCTCTTAGCTCCAAAATTCACAAAGGCAACCTTATATAGGATCTGCTCAGCAATCTCGCACCTGCGATCCCATGCCCGCACCTGCGGCGCCGGACTTGCGGAAAATCCCTCGCAGGTGCAGATTCTCACTTAAAGCCAATTTCCACATCTGTGGTCCTCTACACATACCTTCAGGCCCGCAGGTGCGCTCCAACTTCCGCACCTGCGCTCCCAGGCTAGATTCCAAATTCCGCATCTGCGCAAGGTCTTCCGCACCTGCGCCTTCGCACCTGCGGATCCGCGTCCGTAGGTGCGGCTACACCAGAAGGCCTGCACCAGCAGCCATTTGCCTCATTTTTTCCAACCTAGTCGAGCCCTTAGAACGCTTAAAAATAACATCTAAACACCAAATCAAATCCAAATTCAAGCTTAAGGATTTCTAAACTTCTGAAATTCTCCAACGGTGATGAAACCACCCAAACCACGTCTGAATGACCTAAATATTTGCACACACATCCAAATGACACTACGGACCTGATCCAACTTTTAGAATTCCATTCCGGCCCCGATAGCTAATTTTCCACTGCCGACCGGAAATCGCCAAAAATCCAATTTCGCCAATTCAAGCCTAATTCTACTCCGGACCCCCGAATGACATTCTGAACACACTCCTAAGTCCCAAATCTCCTAATGAAGCTAACCGAATCACAAAAACCACATTCCGAGATCCTTTACCTATAAGTCAACTTCCGATTGACTTTTTCAACTAAATCACCATCCTAAGAGACTAAGTGTCTCATTTCTCATCACAACCACTCCGAACCCGAACGAATCAAGCCAACATAACACAAATGAGCTGAACAATACAAGAATGAAGTATAAATGGGAAAAACAGGGCTAAACTCTCCGAATGATCGGCTGGATCGTTACATTCTCCACCTCTTAAACAAACGTTCGTCCTCTAACAGGTCTAGAAACATACCTGGAATCTCAAAAAGGTGGTGATATCTTCTCCTCATCTCCCACTCGGTCTCCCAGGTGGACTCCTCCACCGACTGCCCTCTCCACTGCACCCTCACTGAAGCTATATCCTTAGACCTCAACCTTCTGACCTAACAACCCAAAATAGCTACTAGCTCCACCTCATAAGACATATCACCATCTAGTTGCACTGAACTGAAGTCTAAAACATAATACGGGTCACCAATATACCTCTGAAGCATGGAAACATGAAATACTAGATGCACGCTCGATAAGCTAGGTGGTAAGGCAAGTCTGTAAGCCACCTCTCCAACCCTCTGAAGCACCTCAAAAGGCCCAATGAAATGGGGATTGAACTTGCCCCTCTTTCCAAACCGCATAACACCCTTCATGGGTGACACCTTCTCCCCAACCATGACAGATACATCCCGGACCTTCCGGTCCGCATAACTCTTCTATCTCGATTGGGCCGTGTGAAGTCGCTCCTAAATCAACTTCACCTTATCTAAAGCATCCTGTATCAAATCCGTACCCAAGAGTCTAGCCTTATCGGTCTCAAACCAACCGACCGGAGATCTACACCTGCTCCCACACAAAGCCTCATATGGAGCCATATGAATACTCGACTGATAACTATTCTTATATGCAAACTTCGCAAGTGGTAGAAACTTGTCCCATGAACCCCCAAAGTCAATAACACAAGCGCACAACATGTCCTCTAGTATCTGAATACGGTGCTCAGACTGCCTGTCCGTCTGAGGGCGAAAAGGTGTGCTCAAATCAACATAAGTACCCAACTCTCTCTGCACGAACCTCACGAAATGTGATGTGAACTGAGTACCTCTGTTAGAAATGATGGAAACTGGAACACCATGTAGCCGAACAATCTCCTTAATATAAATCTCAGCTAGATGCTCCGAAGAATAAGCAGTACCAATAGGAATGAAGTGGGCAGACTTAGTCAGCCGATCCACAATAACCCATATAGCATCAAACCTCCTCGAAGTCCGTGGGAGTCCAACTACAAAGTCCATGGTGATCCGCTTCCATTTCCAGTCAGGAATAACCAACCCTTGATGCAATCCACATGTTCTCTGGTGCTCGTACTTGACCTGCTAGCAGTTGAGACACCGAGCTACAAATCTAACAATATCCTTTTTCACCCGCCTCCACCAATAAGATCCTGATACATCTTCGCTGCACCCGGATAGAAGGAATACCGCGAGTTGTGGGCCTCATCAAGAATCAACTCCCGAAGCACATCTATGTTAGGCACACATATCTGACCCTGCATCCTCATAACACCATCATCGCCAATAGCTACATCCATGGCATCACCTCACCGGACCATATCCTGAAGAACGAGAAAATGTGGGTCATCATATTGGCGCTCTCTGATACAGTGATAAAGAGAAGACCTGGAGGCTAGACAAGCCAATACCCGGCGGGGCTCCGATAGATCCAACCTCACCAACTAGCCCGCTAAGGCCTGAATATCGAGTGCTAATGGTCTCTGCTGCTGGAAGATATGCTAGACTAACCAAAGCTCTTTGCTCTGCGACTCAAGGCATCGGCCTCTACATTGGCCATCCCCGGATGGTACCGAATAGTGATATCATAGTCCTTAAGAAGCTCCAACCATATCCTCTGACGCAAATTCAGATCCTTCTATTTAAACAAGTGTTGTAGGCTACAGTTATCAGTAAAAACCTCACAATGAACCCCATACAAATAATGATGCCAAATCTTCAAGGCGTGAACAATGGATGCTAGCTCGAGATCATGCACCCGGTAATTATTCTTACGAGTCTTCAACTGGGGCGAGGTATAGGCAATCACCCTACCTTCCTGCATCAAAACACAACCAATGCCTATCCTCGAGGCATCACAATACACGGTATATGAACCTAAAGTTGATGGCAATACTAACACTGGAGCTGAGGTCAAAGCCGTCTTGAGCTTCTGGAAGCTCTCCTCACACTCGCTTGACCACCTGAATAGAGCACCCTTGTGAGTCAATTTGGTCAAGGGTGAATCAATAGAAGAAAACCCCTCCACAAAGCGACGGTAATATCCCGCCAAACCAAGGACCCTCCTAATCTCTATAGTTGAGGACGGACTGAGCCAACTTTGCACCGCCTCTATCTTCTTCGGATCAACCTATATACCCTCGTTGGACAACACGTGCCCCAAGAAATCTACTGAGCCAAGACAAAACTCGTATTTGGAGAACTTTTCATAAAGCTTATCCTCCATATATCTCTGTAATACAACCCTCAAAGATTGAGCATGCTTCTCCTGGCTACAAGAATACACCAGGATGTCATCAATGAACACAATAACAAAGGAATCCAAATATGGCTGAAACGTTGTTCATCCAATGGATGGACGTTTTTTGGCCATTGGTCAGCCCAAAAGACATCACCAAAAACTCATAGTGGCCATAATGGGTCCTGAAAGCCGTCTTGGAAACATCTGAATCTCGAATCTTTAGCTGATGGTACCCGGATCTCAAATCAATCTTAGAGAACAACCTAGCTCCCTGAAGCTGGTCAAACAAACCATCAGTGCGAGGCAAAGGATACTTATTCTTCACTTTAAGCTTGTTCAGCTGCCTATAGTCAATAAACAAATTCATGGAACCATCCTTCTTCTTCACGAGCAACACCCCTGCACCCCAAGGTTACACACTAGGCCGGATGAATCCCTTTTCTAGGAGTTCCTGAAGTTTTTCTTTCATTTCCTTCAACTCCGCTGGTGCCATACGATACGGTGGAATAGAAATAGGCTGAGTGCCCAACACCAGCTCAATGCCAAAATTAATATCCCTGTCGGGCGGCATGCCTGGCAAATCAGCAGGAAGCACGTCCGGATACTCACGGACTACATGAACAGAACCGACAATGGAAGTCTCTACACTAACATCCCTCACAAAAGCCAAATAAGACAGACATCCTTTCTCTACCATACGATGAGGCTTCAGGTATGAAATCACCTTACTAGGAACATAATCAATAGAAACTCTCCACTTGATTCTCGGGCATCCCGGCATTGATAAGGTCACGGCCTTAGTGTGACAATCTGGAACAACATGACACCTAGATAGCCAATCCTTGCCCAATATCAAATCAAAGTCAACCATGCTAAGCAATAGCAGATCCACTCGGGTCTCCAAACCCCCAATAGATATCACACACGACCGATACACTCGGTCTACAATAATAGTATCGCCCACCGGAGTTGACACATGAATAGATGTGACTAAGGACTTGCGGGGCATATCCAGAAAGTGGGCAAAATAAGATGAAACATAGGAATACGTTGAACCAGGATCAAATAAGACCGAAGCATCTCGGTGACAGACTGAAACAATACTTGTAATCGCTGCACCTGATGCCATAGCATCTGGTCTGGCTGGATGTTCATAAAAACGGGTATGACCTCCACCGGGTCGACCTCCCCCTCTATGGCGGCCTCTAGCTGCTGACCCCCACCCCTGACTGCCTGGGTGGGTGGTGAAGTACCTGGAGCTGATGTCGTGGGCTGACCCCTCTATTGAGATGGACCCCCATAAAAACAAGGACAATGTCTCCTCATATGCCCAAACTCTCCACACTCGTAAAAACTCTCTGGTGCTGGACACGGGGACTGAAGGGAACCCCTAGCACCTGGATAACCTCTGGAAGAGTCAAGCATAGATGATCCCTAAACCGATGGTGCTCGAGATGAACTATGAGCTGGAAGAGCACTAAATAATGGGTGCCCCTGATGAGAACTGTGAGGACAACGACTAGTGGATCCCCCACGATAACCTGAGCGGCCCGACTAAGCCTACCTGAATGGACGACCCCTGCCTTGCTGGAACTACCCCCCTGAAGGAGCACCACCAAAACAACCAGATCCCCGAGGCCTCTTGGCCTACCTCTAATCTCGCTCCTGGCGATGAATTGACTCAACGTCACAGGTAATATCAATAACCTTCTCAAAAGTAACACCCGATACCCTCTCTTAGGTCATAAAAATACGGAGCTGATACGAGAGTCCATCCAAAAATCTCCTGATCCTATCTATCTCTGCAGGGACTAACCAAATAGCATGACGGGCAAGCTCTGAAAACCATTTCTCATACTGTGACACAGTCATCTCACCCTGACGCAGCTGCTCGAACTACATGCGCATCTTCTCTCTGCGGGAATATGGAACATACTTCTCTAAGAAGAGAGTGGAAAACTGATGCCAAGAAAGGGGCGATGCACCAACGGATCTACGCCTCTCATAAGCCTCACACCAAGTAAATGCAGCTCCTGAGAACTGGAAGGTAGTAAACGAGACCCCGGTGGTCTCCAATACCCCTGTCGTACGAATCATCCTATGACACTTTTCTAAAAAACACTGGGCATCCTCTCCCTCAGCACCATTGAAAGTCGAAGGCTGAAGCCTCTCAAATCTCTCCAACCTGCGTTGCTCGTCGTCAGCCATAGCTGGAACTAGAAAATCCTGGGCTGGTGCAACCCGCTGAGTTGGAACTGCCTCCGGGGTCTGAAGCCCCTGAATAACCTGCTTAGGTGTACGGGCAGATGGAGTCTGAGTGCCTCCCCCGGCCTGAGAAGTAGCGGCTGAAGTAGGAATAACGACTACGTGAGCAAGACTGGTGTATGCAGTCAGAATCTGGTTCAAGGTCTCATGAAGACCCGGATAACAATAGGCATAACTGGTGCCTGAGCTAGTCCCAATGGAGCATCTGTGGTTGGGGCCTGATTTGGAACGATAGGCGGGTATATGGGTACCACCCCGGCAGTTTCACGGGCTGCACCTCTACCCCTACCATTTCCTCGATCACGGCCTCGAGCCCTCATGGGTCCCTCTGGTGGCTGATCGCCCTGACCGATAGCGCGTGTCCTCACCATCTGTGAGAGAATGAAACAATAGAAGTTTAGTTGCCAGAATCAATAGATTCGCACGATAAGAATTCAAGAATGTGAGATTTTCCTAAGGGTTCTGCAGCCTCTCGAAAATAAGTACAGACATCTATGTACCCCGAGCCGCAAGACTCTACTGAACCTGCTCATGACCGGTGAGTCCTATGAAACCTAGGCTCTGATACCAACTTTTCACGACCTCAAATCTACACTGGCTGTGATGGCGCCTATCGTGGTACAAGGCTAGCCAATTTACTGAACATAAAACAAGAACTTTTCATTTAAATCAATAACGTGATTTATAAAAAATCTTCCACTCTTAATATTTCACAAATGCGGATAAGCAATGAAAACATCTTAACAAAATCCCTAATATTCGGAGTCAACAATCATGAGAAACTGAACCGAACACAGTAACTGAGACGTTTTCCTTAATACATCAAGTGTAGGAAAAATGTAAATAGAGACAAAATGAGAAGAAGAAGGGTGGGGCTTCGAACGTCGTGTAGCTACCTCACAATCTCTGACAACTGCTCCGCTGATAATAAATCGAATCTCAATCGATCAGGGCACCTGGATCTACACACAAGGTGCAGGGAGTAACGTGAGTATACCAACTCAGTAAGTAACGAATATAAATAAGGACTTGAGTGCAGTGACGAGCTCTAAAAATCATGTAAATTCATATAATGGAGATTAGTGGAAATCAACAAATCAAGTCAAGGATCTACGTCCCGAAAGTTTCATAAATATTCGGCAAGCCTCTCAGTCACTCAAGACTCATCTATCGCCAATCAACACTCACACTCAATAGGTGCCATATAATAACCGTTGCGGCGCGCAGCCCAATCCATATATATATATATATATATATATATATATATATATATATATATAATGTTGCGGCATGAAGCTCGATCCATAAATAGTCGACTACGCTCATTGGGTGTAACAATCCGACCGGTCGTTTTGAGCTATAGTGCGTCGTTCAATGGTTTGAAGTTGTGAACAGCTCCATTTTTGGTATTACGACTGGCAGGTGTGGTCGGAATTGAATTTCGGAAAGTTAGAGTTGATTTGGAAAGAAAATTCTCATTTCAGAAGCCTTAAGTTGGGAGAATCAACTAAGATTGGGATTTTGAGTAAACAACCTTCGAATCAGGATTTGAAGGTTCCTGCAAGTTCGTATGATGATTTCGGACTTGGGCGTATGTCCAGATCGGGTTTTGGATAACCCGAGAGCGTTTCGATTCTTATTGTGGAGGTCAGCATTTTTGAAGAAATTTCCTAAGTTTGGCCTGAAGTGCATTTCAGTGATATTGATGTCTGTTTTGGATTCCGAGTCTTGGAATATCTTTGTATGGTGATTCTGAAGTTGGGAGACCGATCGGAAGTGAATTCTGATGTTCGTAGGTCATTTTGAAGTCATTTGGCTAAAGATAGAAATTTGAAGGGTTTTGAAGAATCCGACAGGGAGTGGAAATTTTGATGTCAGGGTCAGAATGCCATTCCAGAAGTTGGAGCAGGTCCGCAATGTCAAATATGACTTGTGTGTAAAATTTGAAGCCAATCGGACGTGATTTGATAGGTTTCGGCATCAGATGTAGAAGTTGGCAATTTCTAAGTTCATAGAGTTGGGATTTGAGTGCAATTCATCATTTCGATGTTGTTTGATGTGATTTGAGGCCTCGATCAAGTCCGCATTATGTTTTGGAATAGGTTGGTAAAATTGGATGGGGTCCCGGGCCTCGGGTGGATTCCGGGTGGTTAACGAATCAGTATTTGAAGTTAAAGAAAGCTGAAGGTTGCTGTCATCTGGTGTGACCGCACCTGCGAGGCTCTGGCCGTAGGTGCGGAGCCGCAGGTCCGGCTAAGGGCGCCGTAGGTGCAAAATTTAGTTGTATCCAAGGAGGCCTCATGTGTGGGAGATTTGGGCGCACCTGCGGAAGCACGGGTGCGACAAGGGGACCACAGGTGCGGAAATAGGCCTGGGCAAATTGTTTTTAAGCGAGAATTTGGATATTTCTCCATCTATTTTCATATACTATGGGAAATTTTGAGGAGCTTCAAGGTGAGGATTTGATCAAGGATCGCAAGGTAAGTAATTTCTTCATATTTTTGAATTAAATACAAGATTGTTACATAGATTTGGTATGGGAAATTGAGGAAAATTCAAGAATGTTGAAGGAAACCTAGAAATTTGGTAAATTGGAATTTAGCCACGAATTGAGCATGAATATTTGAGTAAATTGTATATTTGAACTAGTAAAGCTATGGGTAGAATGTATCTTCGAGAAATTTCGAATTCCAGGCACGTGGGCTCAAGGGCATTTTGGTCATTTCACTAAGCGGGGTTTGTTAGTTATATAATTTGGAATTGTTGTGAATATTAGAGTATATTTTCATTGGTTTTTCGTTGTTTGGATAGTTTCGGAGCGTTGTGCAACAATTTGAGTCGTCGTAAGGGCTTGGAGGCCGGTTATGGAACTTCGGAGCGAGGTAAGTCTCCTTTCTAACTTCGTGAGGGGAATTGTCCCCCTAGGGGAACTAATTAAGTATGTGTTACTATCTACGGGGGATTCGTACGCAAGAGGTGACGGGAGTCCGTGCGTAGCTACTATTATGCCATGTCCGGGTAGCATAGGACCCACTAGCATGTCTTACCTGTTGTACCTGTGATCTTGTCTGTAGTATTAGACTGCTAATATAATCGAAAATGGTAATTGAATGACTAAGGAAGATTAGAGTTTATTTTATAAATCATAAAAAAAAAAGAATTGATTTCCTTCGCGGGCAATTGTATTTCCGGATAAGGTTGTATTATGAAACATTATAAAACTTGGCAAGTGAATTTCGAAAAAGGGATTTAAATACTATTTTGTGGATTTTAAAAGAGAAATCTGTCATTTATTTGGTTACTTGTTTTCCCGACGTATTCGGGGTAGACTATTGATTGTTCATGACTACATGTGACCGCTTCGCAATTTACATTCCGCGAGCGGAGTGTTATTTCCTCCACTCTCATTGGAGTGGGCCGTACGTCACAGCGAGATTGAATGAAATATTATGGTTCGTTTCCGCGAACGGAGTGTTATTCCCTCCACTCTCATGGGAGTGGGTCGTACGCCACGGCGAGATTGAAAGAATTATTATGGTTGGGGTCGTTCGACCCTCGGCAGTGCACAGAGATGATTAATATGATGGCTCAGACCGGTTGTCCTTATCCCGTATGCGCATGCTAAATTGTTAAATATTTTCTTCATGATTTTTGAAGTGATAAGATATTTGGGGGGAAATAAAGAAGTACCATGGACCCCTTCCTTTCTGTTGTTGCCAGCGCTTTCTCGGGCCGGTAGAGAGACGTTCGACTCCACGTGTCCGCTGAACAGTTCCGAAGTAGCATTGTTGATTTATTATATTTGGGGGAAAAAAAGAGGAAATTGTTTATTTAAGATATTTTGGAAAATAATGAGAAAGTGGTATCTGTTTGTTTACTTCCAGTACTTACTTGGATTTCAGTGCCTTATATACACGCTGCTGTACTATCTTTACATTCCCATCGTTTTCATCTTATATTGTTAATTAATTTGTTGGGCCTTAGTGAGTGTCTAATTCGACCTCTTGTCACAACCTCTTTGAGGTTAGGCGGGCGACTTACTGAGTATACGTTGTTTTTGTACTCATGCTACACTTGCTGTGCATTTTATTGCACATGTACTATCATAGCAATGTGAAGGATTCGAAGACTTAGGCGAGCTGCATCATCCGAAGGTGATCCGCAGCTGATAGAGTCTCCCTCGTTCTGTATTTATTTTCATTTTAAATTTCCTGGTCCAATTTGTATTTCGGACAGGGTTTGTGATGATTGTATAAATTCTTAGAAATTGCTCATGTACTTGTGACACCAGGTTCTGGGGTGTGTTGGGATGTATTTGCTAAAGTGTAGTATTCAAACCATTTTTTTAATTAACAGATTTTATTTGGTTAATATGTAATAAAGTTAAAGGAAATGTTTTTTATAAATGTTAAAATCAGGAAATTGTTTCAATTAATTAATGATTGGCTTGACTGACAATGATGTTCGGCGCCATCACGACCTTATGGATTTTGGGTCGTGACAACATGGTATCAGAGAGCTAGGTTCCCTTAGGTCTCACGAGTCATGAGTAAGTCTAGTAGAGTCTTGCGGATTGGTATGGAGACGTATGTACTTATCTTCGAGAGGCTACCGGGCTGTTAGAATACTTCCCTTCTTGATTCCTCACCGTGCGATTTGATTCCTTTGAGGCTTATGCATATGTTCATTCCTACTCAATCTTACGCATCGCGAAGCACTTGCTATGAATCATGAATTTGAGGAATTGAAATGGTGCTACGGATGTAAGCCGAGAGGTTTCCATGTATAATTGGTTGGGGGCTGTTGTTATGGCCCTGTAGAAGAATAATATTTTGTTTCAGCTCAGTAGTTGTGTTTCTAGGAGCGTTAAGGCTATGCTCAGGCAGTGATGATGCTTGCGATTGGTTATCGCGCGATATTGATATGAAGATAGAATGCTTGCCCGTATGTTGGGGGTAATGAATGGTTTGAAGGGACGTCTTCTCAGAGTTTGATTTCAAGATTTCAGTATTTTAGTTCCGGCAGAGGAAAGGCATTTAGATTATGAATGGTCCGGTTGGGGTTGATAAAGTAGTAAGACTTGGTGTCTTCAAGTGAGGTGGGATATGCACCTGTGACATGAAGTCGTCGTCATTGATCGAATGGAATGTGTTATGTTTGTTGGTGCTATGGTTTCTTTGGTTGCATAGGGTCAGAGTATTGAGAATAAGTATTGAAGAATGCTGTTGGTAGAGACTATGAGGTGTGGTGGTTCAGTACCGGATAAGTGTTGATAATGAAGGCAGCTAGAGAAAGATGATCTCTGGAGAGCTTGAGGTCATGGTGATCTGCTGGTTTGAGAGCTACAGAGGTTGATCCTGAAGTGAGGCTAGGCTATGGTTCCATTTCTAGGAGGAGGTGTAAGAAGCGGAAGTCGAGCAGCCTCAAAGTGGGGGAGCGACAGCATAGGTTTGAATTTGAAGATATTGTCGCGCATTTAATGGATGTCCATGAGGAGCAGACGGACTAGTAAAGTTGGTAAATGATGCAGGGCGTAGGATGGGGTATTGAAGTCGCAGAGAGCATGCAACTCAGCGTCATTGGAAGGTGTCCGCGGGTGATTTCAATATGTGGGTTATCTCTTGTAAATAGGTTAGCGGTGGCATGGTTGGCAGGTCTCGGTGAGGGGTTCTAGTGGCCATTCGGTAGGAGGCAGAATGTGTGAATGATGCTAGAGTGTTTGAGTAGTTAGGGAGTGCTAGCAAGAGAATTTGGAAGAATTGGACGGATTGGTCGAGCAAGATCGTATTACCAAATGAGAAAGGATCTCAGGAGGGTCTAAAGTGGTGCAAGGAGTAGCTTCAGGCTAATTGGGGGAGTCCCACCATCTATAGTTGGGTTGCAGGATTGAGTTATCATAGGGTTGCGGATTGTCGGCATGTTAGCAAGTTATTACAGCTAAGGGAAAGGAGTAAAATGGTGATTGTGCATGGGATTTGATGAATGTGTGCAAAAGTTGGCCCTGTCGGGCCAGGGTTAGCCTTTGGAAGATTCAGAATTTTGCTTAAGGCATAGGTGAGTTTTCAGGGATAGTGACTCAGTCACGTGCTTCAAGGGAAAGGGTGTTCATGAGCTAGAAGAGCCTTGGAGTTGATTGTATTCTAGGCTAGTCAAGTGAGTGACTCTAAATAGCGGTCCTAGTGAGTTCAAAAGTTAAGAATGCGGTGTTTAAGGATTTCAGGAAGCAGTGTGACCGAGAATCGAGATTTTGAAGAGTAATTTATGAGATAAAGGAAGATGGTTGGAATACTCTATGATATGTTTCAGCATGCAAGATAGTATTGGAGGAGTGAGAGAAATGAACTCCAGATTGTAGAAATATTATCAGGAGGGTATGATATGGGTTGCGAGATTTAGGCAGCATGGCCTCGTGAATCAAGACCACTCGGGATGAGTGAGGGTTGAGTTTGCTATGAGTTGAAGGAAGTTTCTATTATTCCTGAGGCAATTGAAAATGTTAAAGAAGATAGATTGATCAGCCATGGTTGAAATGGCACATTTGCGACAGTGATCAGTTCCTTTGATGGGATTAATTTATGCATATGGTTTGTGCCGGTGTGTGCGGGGCTTGTCGGCCATCGTAACGGATTTCATGTCGGAGAATTTGAATGTTATCGGCTGTCAGGCGTAGGTGGATCCCGAAAGGTTATGGTGGTATAGACTACTACTTAAGTATTTGTATGTTGGGTGGTTGTAAGAATTCACTCGTGTGTTGAAATGGTACTCCTAAATTGAGTTAAGTAAAAGGTTCTATATGATGAAGTGTTCACCCTATTGGTGGTTCAGAAGTTATGATGGAATTCTTGCGCTACCTCACATTGGCATGTTAGGTGTGGTAAGTTGTATGTAACTGGGAGTAAGAATCGAGATTGCAGTTCAGTGTTAATAAGGATGTCATGAGCTCGGAAGAGCAAGAAAAAGGTATTTGAAAGTTCAGAGTAAGTTGGTGTTATCTTCAGTGCCACCTGAGGTCGATATTCGGTGAAAGGGGCTTTGTACCCTGGTCATGGGTTCTTGATTTGCTTTGCAGCATTTGTGTGGTCGGTTGTAGGGATGGGCAGACTTGTTTCCTTGTGTGGAAGGTCGTGGAAGCATGGCCATGAAAAGATTGTATAAATGTGACATGTAGTCACTTGATGGATTGAAGATTTGGACTGAGTATAAAGGAGTGCAATATTGGTTATTTGAGAATTTATGACTGAAAGGCGTTCACTTCATTTGGTTGTGGATTGTGGGATGTTTGTCCCGGCTATGATGGTTGTTCTCGCGTATTAGGAGAGAAAGTGGGTTAATATTTACCTAGGTGAGGCTATTAGCCTAGTTTGGTGCGAGCAAGGTAGACTCGATGTTTGTGGATAGATTTAAATATGATTATGGGCTCCGTACGAGCCAGACATGTTCATTTTAGTAGAGCGCATTTTCATGGAAAGGTATTAGAACAACAGATGTTGTTCCGTCCTCGTCAAATTCATGTTATAATATGATTGTGCCGTGTGAGTTGTGGAACAACTTGATAATTTTTTATGAGTTGAGATCTCCGCGTAGCGATGATGTTATGTGAGTAGGATAGCTCTTGAGATCCAGAGTGTATATATATATCGCACCTCAGTCGTGCTTGGGGTTTTGCACTTATCAGTTTCCCAAGGATGGATTATGCCTTAGCGTGCTTGTGACCGATATTCGGTAATGTGTAATAGCGAGCAATTCAGCTCTGTATATATTTCCCTATGTTAGTTTTATGATGGGATCGGGTGGCACGCCGCCACAGGTATGTTATTTGGATCGGGTTGCATGTCGCATCAGTGTGATGATGAGAAGGGTTAATGTATATTTATTTTCTTATGTTTTACTTCCTATTTTTTGAGAAAATTTCATACTAGTTGCGTGAGTTGAATAGTCCCTTCCTGAGTCATTTCTTATTTATCATGTTCGAGTTATGGCCTATTGGCGCGAAGTGGTATCATGTGAGGCTGTTGGTCATGTTTGGGGTGATTTGTTGTCTGATCAGTTCACACTGGGTGAGACGAGATTATCGGATCAGTGCGATAAGGTTAGGTGAAGGGTATATTAAAGAACAAATACCATTATTCAGGTTCATAATGAGGTGATGGTTCTAGAAAAGATAAGGTATTCAATGATTTGTTAACTCTGCAGTTAGGTACGAACTTCTTCACATCTCCTCCGTTGTGGTGGTATCGTCAGCATTATAGCAGGACGTATGTATGTATCTTATAAGGTGCACTGAAAGCATAAAATTCGTAGAATTATGGCTAATGAGGTTCAAGGAGCGTTATTGTGGTCAGACGTTAGTTTATATGGCGTATGGCGCCGATTCAGCAAAGGTATGCAGTCATGTTCTGGTACATCATGTAGTAGTTGATACGGTAGTTATATATTGGAACTAGGCCTGGCAGAAAAATTTTAGGTGTTTGAATGATTTCTGAGCTTATTATATGGATAAAAGAAGAAATCTTCACATTTGATCAAGCTAATGTGCTCAACTGGGTTGTGGTAGCACGGGTAGGTGTTCGAGGTGTTAAACAGTAATTCCAGATAACTCTAGAGCAGTTCTTGGCATATTCGAGGACCAATGTCGGTTTAAGTGGGCGAGAATGTTACGACCCGACCGGTCATTTTGAGATCTAGTGCGTCGTTCAGCGGTTTGAAGTCGTGAGCAGCTCCATTTCAGGTATTATGACTGGCAGGTGTGGTTGCAATTGAATTTGGGAAAGTTAGAGTTAATTTGGAAAGAAAATTCTCATTTTAGTAGCCTTAAGTTGGAAGAATTAACTACGATTGGGATTTTGAGTAAACGACCTCCGAATCAGGATTTGAAGGTTCCTGCTGGTTCGTATGATGATTTCTCACTTGGGCGTACTTGCGGAACGGTTTTTGGATAACCCGGGAGCGTTTCGATCCATATTGTGGAAGTCAGCATTTTTGAAGAAATTTCCTAAGTTTGGCCTGAAGTGCATTTCAGTGATATTGATGTCCGTTTGGGATTCTGAGTCTAGGAATATCTTCGTATGGTGATTCTAGAGTTGGGAGCACGATCGGAAGTGAATTTGGATGTTCGTAGGTCATTTTGAAGTCATTTGGCTAAAGATAGAAATTTGAAGGGTTTTGAAGAATCCGACCGGGAGTGGAAATTTTGATGTCGCGGTTAGAATGCAATTCCGGAAGTTGGAGCATGTCCGCAATGTCGAATATGACTTGTGTGAAAAATTTGAGGTCAATCGGACGTGATTTGATAGGTTGCAGCATCGGATGTAGAAGTTGGCAATTTCTAAGTTCATAAAGTTGGGATTTGAGTGCGATTCGTGGTTTTGATGTTGTTTGATGTGATTTGAGGCCTCGAGCAAGTCTGCATTATGTTTTGGAACAGGTTGGTATAATTGGACGTGGTCCCGGGGTCCTGGGGTGGATTTCGGGTGGTTAACGGATCAATATTTGAAGTTGAAGAAGCTGAAGGTTGCTATCATCTGGTGTGACCGCACCTGTGAGGCTTTGGCCGCAGGTGCGGCTAAGAGCGCCGCATGTGCGAAATTGGGCAGGAACCAAGGAGGCCGCAGGTGCGGGTGATTTGGGCACACCTGCTGAAGCGCATGTGTGATAAGGGGACCGCAGGTGCGAAAATAGGCCTGGGCAGATTGTTTTTAAGCGCGAATTTGGACATTTCTCCATCTATTTTCATATGCTATGGGCAATTTTGAGGAGCTTCAAGGAGAGGATTTCGTCAAGGATCGCAAGGTAAGTAATTTCTTCACGTTTTTGGATTAAATACAAGATTTTTACATAGATTTGGGGGGCTACGTACGCAAGAGGTGACGGAAGTCCATGCGTAGCTACTGTTATACCATGTCCGGGTAGCCTAGGACCCACTAGCATGCCTTACCTGTTGTACTTGTGATATTGTCTGTAGTATTAGACTGCTAATATAATCGAAAATGGTAATTGAATGACTAAGGAAGATTAGAGTTTATTTTCTAAATCATCAAAAAAAAAAAAATTGATTTCCTTCGCGGGCACTTGTATTTCCGGATAAGGTTGTATTATTAAACATTATAAAAACATGGCAAGTGAATTTCGAAGAAAGGATTTAAATACTATTTTGTGGATTTTAAAAGAGAAATCTGTCATTTATTTGGTTACTTGTTTTCCCGACGTATTCGGGGTGGACTGTTGATTGTGCATGACTGCATCTGTGCGCTTCGCAATTTACATTCCGCGAGCGGAGTGTTTTTCCCTCCAGTCTCATGGGAGCGGGCCGTACGCCACGGCGAGATTGAAAGAAATATTATGTTTCGGGCCGTTCGACCCTCGGCAATGCACAAAGATGATTAATATGATGGCTCAGGCCGGTTGTTCTTATCCCGTATGCGCATGCTAAATTGTTAAATATTTTCTTCATGATTTTTGAAGTGATAAGATATATGGGGGGAAACTAAAGAAGTAATTGTTGATTTATGATATTTGGGGGAAAGCAAAGAGGAAATTGTTTATTTAAGATATTTTTGAAAATAATGAGAAAGTGGTATCTGTTTGTTTACTTCCAGTACTTACTTGGATTTCAGTTCCTTATATATATGTTACTGTACTACCTTTACATGCCCATCGTGTTCATCTTATATTGTTAATTAATTTGCTGGACCTTAGTGAGTGTCTAAGTCGACCTCTTGTCACTACCTCTCTGAGGTTAGGCGGGCGACTTACTGAGTACACGTTTTTTTTTACTCATGCAACACTTGCCGTGCATTTTATTGCGCATGTACTATCATAGCAATGTGGAGGATTCAGAGACTTAGGCGAGCTGCATCATCCGTAGGTGATCCGCAGCTGATAGAGTCTCCCTCGTTCTGTATTTATTTTCATTTTAAATTTCCTGGTCCAATTTGTAGTTCGGACAAGCTTTGTGATGATTGTATAAATTCTTAGAAATTACTTATGTACTTGTGACACCGGGTTCTGGGGTGTGTTGGGATGTATTTGCTAAAGTGTAGTATTCGAACCATTGTTTTAATTAACAGATTTTATTTGGTTAATATGTAATAAAGTGAAAGGAAATGTTTTTTTATAAATGTTAAAATCAGGAAATTGTTTCAATTAATTAATGATTGGCTTGCCTGACAATGATCTCCGGCGCCATCACGACCTTATGAATTTTGGATCGTGACAACATGGTATCAGAGCGCTAGGTTCCCTTAGGTCTCACGAGTCATGAGTAAGTCTAGTAGAGTCTTGCGGATCGGTATGGAGACGCCTGTACTTATCTTCGAGAGGTTACCAGGCTGTTAGGAGTACTTCCCTTCTTGATTCCTCACTGACACCTACCCGAAACTCACCCGAGCCCTCGGGGCTCAAAACCAAATATACACACGACTTCAAAATCATCTTATGAACTTATTCGAGTAATTAAACCACAAAAATAATATCAAAAACAATGAATTAAACTAAAAAATCCATGTAATTTCCTCAAACTTCATAAACTATCATATTTTCCATTTTTGATCCGAAACACGTCAAAACAAGTCCGTTTCTTACCAAATTTTACAGATAACTCACATAACACATTTTTAACCCGTTTCGGGCTCCGGAACCATAATACGGACTCGGTAACATAGATCTCACATCAAAGTTCATTTTCAAAAGTCTTTATTATTTTCAGAAAATAATTTCCTTTAAAAATTCATTTCTCGAACTTGGGACCTCGTAATTCGATTCCGGGCATACGCCCAGTCCCATATTTTCCTACGGACCCTCTAAAACCGTCAAATCATGGGTCCGGGTCCGTTTACCAAAAATATTGGCAAAAGTTAACTTTATTCAATTAATTATCATAAATTCAACTGTTTAACACATTTCCACATAAAGGCTTCCCGGCTACGTGCTAGGGCTGTGCACGCACATCGATGTGAGATTAACGGAGGTTTTCGGGGCCTCGAAACATAGTTTTTAGCTAAATTTACACAGGATGACATTTTGGGTCATCACAATCTCCACCTCTAAAACAACCGTTCGTCCTCGAACGGACATAGAAAGGTACCTGAATCGGGGAAAAGGTGGAGATATCGGCTCCGCATATCGGGCTCGGACTCCCAAGTAGCTCCCTCAACAGGCTGACCTCTCCATTTAACACGAACCGAAGGATAACTCTTCGATCTCAACCGTCGCACCTGCCGGTCTAATATGGCTACCGGCTCCTCCTCATAAGACAAATCCTTGTCCAACTAGACACCACTAAAGTCAAGTACATGAGATGGATCCACAATATACCTCCGGAGCATAGATACGTGAAATACCGGATGCACAACTGACAAACTAGGTGGCAAGGCAAGTCTGTAGGCCACCTCTCCTACCTTATCTAGAATCCCAAATGGACCAATATACCTAGGGCTCAACTTGCCCTTCTTCCCGAACCTCATCACGCCCTTCATGGGTGATACCCGAAGAAATACCCGGTCTCCTATCATAAATGCCAACTCTCAAACTCTGTGATTCGCATAAATCTTCTGCCTGGACTGAGTTGTACGAAGTCTATCTTTAATGATCTTCACCTTGTCCAAGGCATCCTGGACTAACTCATGACTGACAAGTCCATCGCCATGTACCTGGCCGATGCTGAGGCTGCTCAAATGCAGCTAAGGGAGGCTTCTGATCGAGAGCGATGGAGAAATGAATTGGCGAAGTGCCAATCATTGGAGGGAGATCCTTGAAGAAATCCATGCTCGAGGTTATGACCTCTTTGAGGAGATAACCCAAGCTAAGGCACTCGAATCCGATGCCAGGCTGCTTGCCTCCTCCAATGATGAAGATGGTGATGAAGAAAGCATTTGAGGCGGATCCGACGAGGGGCCCGAAGGAGAAGCTGCTCCTGATGAATAGATCAACCCTGGCCGTTGATGTGTGGCTAGAATTCGTGATTTTAAGCATTATATACCTCGCATTTTATGTGCTTTA
>ML405993.1:0-49236 GCA_005239525.1 Nicotiana knightiana
ATATATATATATATATATCGATCCTTATAGTGTCAGACAACTATTTTACTTACTATATTGAGAGAATTGAGTCAGTATCCGCAGGTAAGCATATGTGGAGATTATCAATTCAGTTTCAGCTTTCTGTATACTGCCTTACATACTCGATAAATTATTTTGTACTGACGTCCCTTTCTGGGGGCGCTGCATTTCCTGCGTGCAGGTTTAGACAGACAAACGGGTAGACCTCCTCAGTAGGCGTTACTCTAGTTCAGCTTTATCAGTAAGCTCCCCATCCTTCGGAGTTACCGGGTCTAGAAGTTTTGTGTACATATCATGTATATATGTAGATAGGTTATGGGTAGGTTGGCACCCTGTTCCGATCACAGTACATCAATCAGTAGAGGCATGTAGACATATCTTATCGGTTAGTGCAGTATGTTGGGATTGTAGGCCCTGTAGGTATATTTTGTTGGCTTGTCAGTTGTAGTAATTATGGCGGCCTTGCCGGCCCAGATTTATGTTGACATTAGTCAGCGTTAGTCTTCATTTAGTTTTATATTTTGCATCGCACATTATCTTGTAATGTGGCCCATAGACAAAGTATGACATTACATGTTCAGAGTCTTGTAGTCACAAGTGGTACGCAAGGATAGGTGAGCACTGGGTGTCGGTCTCTCCCCCATGCTCGGGGCATGACACCCCCTCGGGCTCAGTGTATCCCAGCAGGCTCTTAGCAAAGGAATCGAGGCTCCCAGAAAGAGAACCGAGGCCAAGAAAATAAAGGTATCAACCGTATATAGAAAATCGGAAAAATATCCCAAGGCGTAACATACCTTGAAGTGACCAAAGGATAGATCGAGGCTACAATCCTCGGGGACTCTTGAAGAAAGCAGGGTTTGACAGGCACACAGGAACGGTAGAGGCACCCCGGCTATCTGAATACAACTTCAACATCGATGTTTCAGACATCATATCGGCCATAAGTAAAATCAGGGACACCAGATGGCGAGCTAGACAATGAAAGGGGAAGTCATCCTCCCAGTCAATGTGGCTGGTACAATTCAAGATACCAAGTTTCATGTCATCAAAGGTGACATGAGATACAATGCATTGCTTGCAAGGCCATGGATTCACAGTATGAGGGGTGCTGCCATCAACCCTTCATAAAATGATGAAGTTTCCTACGAAGGATCGAGTAAAAACAGAGTACGGAGAGAAGCACACAACAAAGGAAATGTTCGCAGTGCACGATGTGGCACCGAAACCTTCTACATCGAAGGATCCAAATAACAAGCAAACAGTCGAATAGCAATCACAAACTACATCCTCGGATGAACGAATAAAGGACCGTGCCGCGTCCTCGGAACGAATAACCAAAGCATACCAAGGCTTGAATACCACCACAGCTAAGGTAAAATCCTCTCCCTCTTTCCTTCAAATTTTACACTAACCTATGTGCAGGTGTTCGATTAAAAGGAACCAAAGCACCCTCCAACTCGAAGGCCTTAGGTTTTAAAGCATGTGTTGCGCTCTTTTTGCCTCACGTCAGATTTTGTCCCAAATGGATTTTACCGACGAGGTTTTTAACGAGGCAACATCTATATGCTACCTAAGGAGAACTAAACAAGCATTATAAGGCTTCTCTTCAATCAACCTCGAATACTGAGGGTCATCCCCCCGAGAGATCACCTCCTCGAAGAAATTAAAATGAGCCAAAGAGGGTCTCGACAGGAGAACAATGTATAGGACCAAATGGTCGAATGAACCGTGTCCATATAGAATAATTGAACCCTCGATGGTGAAAAAATGTACACTTGTGCCAAGTAATCGGAGGAGAATCTTTTATCATCAAAACACTTCGCGCGTCAGAGAAGTTTGTTATTTTCACAAGAAACGGCCCCAGGCCCAGAAAATTCTCAAACATTCAAGGGCTGACACCAAAAACTCGAAGCCATAAGACCTCAAGGCTGGCAACTTCGAGCTCATAAGCCCTCCATGAGGCAATATCACCGATGTAAGCCCTCCATGAGGAAATATCAACGACATAAGCCCTCCATGAAGCAATATCAACTCTGACTCGGGGACTGTCCTTGACAGTCGGCTCACAGCCGTAAGACCTCAGGGCTGGCAACTTCAAACTCATAAGCCCTCCATGAGGCGCCAATATAAGCCATCCATGAGGAAATATCAAACTATAAGACCTCAAGCAAGGCATGTACTAACTTGTAAAACCTTAAAAAGGCATAATCTCGATATTAAAGTCAAGGCTATATATCGAACTTGTAAGACCCCTAAAAAGGCATACCCTCGATATAGACGCAGGCTATCTCACTCGGGGACTAAAGGCTACGGCCAAACACGATGACCACTGTCTTAAGGCTCCTATCAAACTAACGCGACTTGGAGACGTGCGATTGTCTCCATAAAATCACAGGCCTCCAATTACTTCAAAAAAACTTCAAAAAGAATAGGTTAAAGGTCGTACCCACCTAACGCGTAAGAGCCCAAGTCGCCAGCTACACTAAAGGTCGTACCGACCTAACGCATAAGAGCGTAAGTCGCCAGCTGCATTAAATTTTGTACCGACCCAAAGAGCCTCAAGGCCGATTTAAAAACTTAAGGGTCGATGAGCTTGAGTCGAAACCCGACTCGGAGACTGAGCCCTAAACGGTTAACTAAAGCGCCTCAGGGCCAAATGCGTAAGAGCCCAAGTCGCCAGCTACACTAAAGGTCGTACCGACCTAACGCGTAAGAGTCCAAGTCGCCAACTGCATTAAAGGTCGTACCGACCCAAAGAGCCTCAGGCCCGATTTAAAACCCTAAGGGTCGATGCGCTCGAATCGAAACCCGACTCGGAGACTGAACCCTAAACGATTAATTAAAGTGCCTCAAGACCAAATGCGTAAGAGCCGAAGTCGCCAGCTACATTAAAGGTTGTACCGACAAAATGCGTAAGAGCCCACGGGCCAGCCTAAAAAAGCCTCAGGGCCAATTTATAACCCCGAGGGTTTCATTTCGAAATCCAATTCATCGGGCTAATTATCGACAAGCAAAAAAGAAATACCAAGGAATTATATATATATGTATTACAAATATACATTTACAACGCTCCCACAAGCGTTTTATACAAAGAACAAGGAAGAAAAATCTAAGTCCACTCTCGGAACCAGCTCCTTCGATGGCCCCTTGGACCAGCTCCCACGACGGCCTTCAAATATCAGCATCGGCTCAGGAAGAAAGGAAAACCTTGGCGTCGACATCATCTGCCTCGGCCTGCTTTATCTCTTCCAAGAGCTCAAAACCCTAGCATGAATCTCTTCGAGGGTCTCCCTCCGAGACTTGCATCGGGCATACTCATTGCTCCTACTCTCTCTATCAAAGGCTCCCTTTAGCTCGGCCCGAGCATCGGAAACATCTTTCAAATAAACGGTGAACTTCTTATCGGCTTTTGCTCGAACTTCCTCAGCTTCATCCCGGGCGTCCATGATCTCGGCCTTCATATTCAAAAGATCAGTCTCGAGCTTGACAATCTTGCTCGTCTGAATCGAGCAACTTTCTCGAGCATTACGAAGTTGTACCTCGAGGGAAGAGGCCTTGACCAAGTCATTCTTTTGGGCCACAACATGAACGCCTATCTGCGCCTTCAATGCATCGTATTCGGAATTTGCTTGCCCGACTTCGCCCCCAAAGGCGTTCCAATGCTTTTGTTTTTCTCTGCAGTTAAAACAACGAAACATTAGTTCTCAAAAACTAGAAAGGAAACATGTACTCTTTTAGGATTAGAGTTACCTGATGCTCGAGATTGCCTTCGTAGTTTCGACTTCGATGCATCTCCGATCGAAGATGTATCAACTCTTTCATTTTCTTATTTAAAAGAATCCTGAGATTTTTCTCCTTGCCCAAAGCTTCCCGCAACTTGGTCTCGCAATGAAGCAGCTCGAACTTGAGCTTATCAAAGGACTATGAAAAAGAAGCTTCAGTTCAAAGGATGAAAATACATAGCTAAAAACCAACAAAGTTAGCAAAAACTCACCACGGAGCAGAGCCGCTGAGCCTCCTCAAAAGTTGCACGTGCGTCTACTGGGCTGGTCCCATCGACCCTAGTTGAACCGCTCTCGGAGGGGATATGGTCACTCGAGACCCCACTTGATTTATGCGGCCCTGGTCCCGAGCGTCCCTCGAAGTACCTTCGAGGGAGGAAGTAGACGATGGTGAAAGACTCTTGCTCTTTCCCTCTCGTGGAACCTCTCCATCGAGGCTAGAGGTCCCAGGACCAGCAGGATCGGAAACCTCGGGAGGGCCCCTAGTTCGAGCCATAGATGAAGAACCACCCTCCTGAGGAGAGCTGATATCCACGGAATAACCAACGCATATGAAGTCCTCTTCAGCGATGGCATCTCCTTTGTGTCTCTGTGAAGGCCCCGCCTCGTTGAGAATGTCCTCATCCATCGAGGACCTTTTCCGCTTATTATCCTCCTTCAGCTTCGAAGCCGACAACCCTTCCCTCTCTTCGAAGGGTAATGGTCTCATCTCTGAGAATCCACCAACACCTACGGGAGCGGATTAAATACGCAAAAGAGGAAGCATTCCTTAAAAGGCAATCACATGGCTCATACTGTGGTTCTTTGCTTCCCATCTACCCTTTAACAGATCTCGCCACTTGCGTTCATCATAGGACGACGAAGTTGCCAGCCTCCGAGTCCATGTTGCAAGATCGGGGATCTCTTCCAGCATCTATGGGACCGTCAAGAAAGAGAAAGAAACATTCTCATAAATCAACCAAAGTAAAGGGCACTAAGGTACGACGTAGCTTACGTTTGAAGTTCCATTTCTCGGGGAACGTCAGACACTCTGTAGGAATGATATCGACGGTCCTCACTCAGACAAACCGACTCATCCATCCTCGTCTTCATTGGTAATAAAGGGCTTGGTGGACCGACATCGTAATGCAATCACGCCCCGACAATGCAGAGGCCGATATAATCTAATAAGGTGGCTTAGGGTACACTCGAGCTCAGCCTTTTCAGTAAAGTACCTCATCATCAACACTATCTGCCAGAAGGACGGATGAATTTGAGCCAAAGTGACTCGATACCTTTTGCAATATTCGAGCACAAGGAGGTAGAGGGGGCCCAATGTAAATGGGTACGTATACACGTTCAAGAATCCTTCCATGTAAGCCATAATATTCTCTTCTCGTGAAGGTATCTGCACCATCACATTTTCTCCCCATCCATAGTCTCTCCTCACGCCCTCGAGGTGCTATTCTTCTATCGATCGGATAAACCTCGACGCATGCTCTCGATGGCCCGGGACGTCGAAGGGTTTATCTAGTGCAAAGTCTTTCTTCAAAGCAAAGCATCTCGAGGCTAACTCGCCGTACACCAGTGCTGTACCACCGGCCGGGAAAGATGCAGAGGTAAGGTTTTCCTCTTCTTTGTGAATGGATTCGAGCACGGCAGCCATAACTGCTTAGAAAAAGGCAAAGAGGAAGAAAGCTCAATCAGTTTTGCAAGATGAGAAAAGAAAGAGAACGTCAAAGAGAAAGCTAGTTTTGCAAAGCTGCAAGACTTAAACTGAAGAGGAAGCAAGTATATACATAAATATATATATATATATATATAGAACAAGCGGCGACTATTCAACTACTTTGAAGGCCAATTAATTCTGGCAAGGGTATTATAACTTTTGGGGAAGTGTGTCGGCAGGACCACCTCGCTCACTTCGGTCATGTCATATGAATGACACTGTCATACAGCATTCGAGGGATCGAAACCCCTATTCCGACCTAGCCTCGAGAAGGTGTCCGATCTCGAGGGGCTCTATTATTGCAAGTACGAGTTCCAAAGAGCTAAAGTCGAAGCTTGAAAGTCTACTTTCGCACAAACATTGAAGAGCAAAGTTCAGAAAATATAAAACAAAGAGATATAGTTATTCCAAAAAATGTATTTACAAGGGTATTTTTACAAAAGCTCCCCCGGGGATCCCATGTACAGAAAAGCAGAAAAGCAAAACAGTAGGAGGATCTACTCTTCGCCTTCACTGCTGCCCCTACCGCTTTCAGAGCCCTCATCCGACGTAGTTGAAATCACCGATTCTTCCTCCAGGGCCCTGGCTTCTTCAATCTCGGCAGAGAGATCAACACCTTTTGTGCTCGCTTCCTCGAAGGCTTGCCTCCTGGCTTGTAAGAGAGCATGAGTGACCGCCCGAGCCAGTTTTAGCTCGGCCTTCTCAGATATTTCCCTAGCCCGATCATTCGCGGCAGCAGCATCCCTTTTGTACGAAGAGACAAATTTATCGGCCTCGAGCTAGGCCACAGATAATGTAGCAGCCACATCCTGTGCACCCCGAAAAAGGAATTGAATCGAGGAGAGCTTCTCCAAAAGTGTGTCATTCTCCAAAGCCACGACATCGTTCAGCCGCCCCAGTTCAAAGATTTCGGCGTCCTTGGACGCAAAACCCTCTCGGAGCTGCCCACACTAGGGCATCCTTCTGCCTAATCTGAAAGATGTAGAAGATGAGTTAATTAGCACCAAGTATGGTAGCAAAAGATAAAATTTATGGGTACCCAAGTACTTGCTCGACGAAGTCGACCCTCTCTTGGAGCTCTCTCTCCGAGCTTTCCCGGAGGATAATCGACTCCTCCTATTTTCGAGCACATAGAGCCTCCAGCTCAATCGACTCCAATATAAGCTTCTCAAGCTCCTCTCCACGATGAGTCAACTCATCTTACATCTTGGAGAATTCTTGGTCATACAGCTTCTTGACCTACAACACAAAGGAAGAAAATTAGAAAGCAATAGTAGAAAGTCGAAGAACAACATATTATTTCGAGAATGTCACCTTCTTTTGGAGCCTCTCGGCCTCCTCGAGGGCAACGAGGGCATCAACATCGGTCTCCTCCTCTACACCTTCAAAATAGTCTCTAAATGCATCATCCTCTCCACGAGAGGTCCCCAAACCAGGGGAATTCCTGTCTTGGGAATCTCGTATCTCCCCTGGAGAAAATGAGGGGCCCGATTGAAATCCACCGGCAACATCAGCCTCCATCGGGGCTTTCTCTCGCCCCCGAAAAATTTCGGTAGCAGACCCCTCAAGCTCACCGACACGAACTGTGCCATGTCCGACGAGCGACTTGGGGACTGCACCTGAACCCTCCTCGAGGGACCCCTCAGCACAAGGAGGATCCGCATAGGCCGCCTCCAACTCAGCAGACGACCGCCCAACAACTTTCGAAGCATCAACACTTCGTTTTGCCCTTTGTACCAAAGGTCAAGTATCATCACTTTCTTCCTCGGCTCACAGGCTCTCAGCGGCCATTGAGGATAGGACCATGGCATCAGTGTTAGGCTTCCGATCCTTTGCCATTTTGGATTTTGGAGAATTCGCCGAGGCCTCCTTCTTCCTTTTCTTGTTCTTGGCAGTCTTCGAAACCTCTTCCTCACCAGGAGCGGGCGGTATCATCAACACGCCTTCCCCAAGGCCTGCACAAGCCTGATATATCAAACTCACCACCATCGAGAATACTTGTAAAATAAATGAGGAAACAACAACAAAAAGAGCATACCGTCGTTCTTAGCCTGCCACCGTGTATTAGCCAGATCGCACCAGACACGTTTGTTGTATGAAAAAGCGGAGTCCAAGGGTTTGACCCACCCGGGAAGGTCCTGGACCGCGCCGGGAAACCAAACAGTGGCTAAACAATTAGAAGAAAATCAATCAAGGGAAAAAGAGGTGGAAAAACATACTCAATTCAAGGATACTTACGTTTCATATTCCATTCCTCCGAGAACGGCATTCTATCAGCAAGGATGATGTCCGATGTTCTGATTCTAACAAATCACATCATCCATCCCTGATCTTTGTCCTCATTGATGCAGGCGAAGAACGCCTTGGAAAATCGACAGTGCAGCTTAATTAGGCCCCTTCGGAAGAGACGAAGGCTGTATAATCTGATCAAGTGGTCGAGGGTGAAAGTCATTCCCTCGACCATGTTAGTAATGTGTTGAATCATATATATAATCCTCCAAAAAGAAGGATAAATTTGACAGAGTGTCACTCGGTATTGATGACAAAAGTCGATAATCACCGGGTCAATCGATGGAGAGGAAGAATCTACGGGGCCTAAAGTAGAAAGGTATGTATATATGCTGAGAAAGCCATCCTTATACGTGACTATGCTTTCGTCAGTTGTAAGGATTTCTACTTGAGCTGCCTCCCCCCAACAACAGTCAAGTTTTACCCTCTCTATATCAGATACTAAGCTTATATATCGCGACATGGGCTCGCATCGGCTCGGTGTAGAAGGGGGGTTTTCAATTGTGAAATCGGAGACGGTGTCGAAAGGACCAGGGATGCACTGCTCGATGGTAGGAGGAGTTTTTGACTTTCCCTTAGACGGGCGTGATGAAGAAGCGGCTCCCTCCTTTTGAGGTACCGTTTTGGAAGTTTATCCATGGTTATAACTGTGTTTTGAAGAAAGAAGATGAAGAAGAAAACACAGAAAGAGGATGAAAGTAGATAACACTTAGTAAAAGTCTAAAGATTTGAAGATGTTGTAAAATTATGAAAGGGAAAACAATTGAAGTATTTATAGATGGCCATTCGGGCATGTTGAAGTGGAACGGTCGAACCAATAGTGGTTCGTGGGCTTCTCGAGAATTATGCTGACAGCGACCTCTACGAAGATTTTTATCTCACGTCATTTAATGCTCTGATGAGACTGACGTCATAATAGGGATATCGAAGAGGCAAGAACTCAAGACCGTTTCTTATCACTTCGTCCTAAGAAATACAGGGACTATCTGTATACGGCTAAAATTAGAGAGGCCGATTTTATGATCATTACGACACTCAGAAGGCTCGAAGCTGTTCGAGCTTTGTTATCGAGGAGGCATGTTGAGGATTCTCTACCTCGAGATATTGTAAATCGAAAACCATCATAAAATGCGGGAAACTCCTAAAAGGCACGTGGTTAAAGATGACCAAGTCCATAAGATAGTACAAGCCCGTACCGTGGAATTAAATGGCTGTACCAGCCATCTCTCTTTGTAATAATTATACATGTACTATGTTAGGATTCCCCCTATTATATAAAGGGGACCCTTGTAATTTTGTAACACACATGATATTCAATACAAAAACAAGAAAATTCTCTGCTCTTTAACTCAAACATTCTCTACAATTGCTCTATTAATTTATTGCCTTTTATTTATTGTGTTCATTAACTTTTCTTCATTTATTACTCGTTATTGATCTTAAAGAGGCCATCTTCGAGGCCTCTGCGCAGCTTTTTATGTCACGTCATTTAATGCTCTGATGAGACTGACGTCATAATAGGGATATCGAAGAGGCAAGAACTCAAGACCGTTTCTTATCACTTCGTCCTAAGAAACATGGGGATTATCTGTATACGGCTAAAATCAGAGAGGCCGATTTTATGATCATTACGACACTCAGAAGGCTCAAAGTTGTTCGAGCTTTGGTATCGAGGAGGCGTGTCGACCTCGAGACGGTGTAAATCAAAAACCATCATAAAAAAGCGGGAAACTCCCAAAAGGCACGTGGTTAAAAATATGACTAAGTCCATAAGATAGTACAAGCCCGTACCGTGGCATTAAATGGCTGCACCAGCCATCTCTCTTTGTAATAATTATACATGTACTATGTTAGGATTCCCCCTATTATATAAAGCGGCTCTTGTCATTTTGTAACACACATGATATTCAATATAAGAACAAGAACATTCTCTGCTCTTTAACTCAAACATTCTCTACAATTGCTCTATTAATTTATTGCCTTTCATTTATTAAGTTCATCAACTGTTCTTCATTTATTACTCGTTATTGATCTTAAAGAGGCCATCTTTGAGTCCTTAAATACTATTGTTCCATCTTCAACCGCCCCCTGTCAAGCTCTCGAGATCGACCTCGAGACTTATTTCGGCCAAGCTCGAGACCCCGTCTCTCACCTGCTCGGTTTGCACAATCTCATTATCCTTAGCTCTTATCTCATTTTCTTACCTCCCACTTAGAAAAAATTGCCTAAAAACTGGTATTAAAATAGATCACATATTTTTAGAACCACAAAATCAAGTATAATTGTAATTATCATTTTCATGGTAAACAAGGTATGGCCTTCTCCTTTTTCATTTATATTTTATACTAACTTGTTGTGAGTGTTCGATCGAAGGCATCGATGTATTCTCCAAGCATGAGGTCCTTAGGTCTGAAAGCACGCATTGCACTCTTTTTCCCTTCAACCGATTTTTGTCCCAAATGGGTTTTTTCGGCATGGTTTTTAACAAGGCAACCATTGTTCATGCTAATTTAGAGCAATTCAACAGTATCCGAGGCTTCTTTACAGTTAACCTCAAATATTGGGGGGCATAACGCTCTTATGTTATGTTTTCAAGGAAATTACTTCGTGTTAGCAGGGTCTTGATAGGTAAATCTTTGTAAAGGGCCAAACGGTCGAATGAACCGTGTCCATGTAGATTAGTCGAGACCTAATGAAAAAACATGTACGCATGTGTAATATATTGAAAGAAGTATTTTTCCTTACCATATGTTCCATGCCTTAGAGAAATTTCTACTTTACAATTTCATACTTATGGTCTATTGTGGAAACTGGCTCAAGGGCCGATCATAACTAAAGCTCGAACGATTAAACCCATACTTGGGGACTTCCATCCAAAAATTGACATGTTCGAATTATTAAACTTCAAGATCGTAATACCTTAAAAAGGCAATCCTCGATTTTATAGGTCAAGTCCACCCCTCTCTGGGACTGACACTTCGAACAAGTTTGAAGTATAATTGGGAAAATAAGCCCAAGAGGAAAATTTTAAGGCTACGACCAAACTAACACGATTCGAAGACGTCCGAATTCCATAATGAAAACAGGCCTTCGAACACTTTTATAAACCGGTTAAAAAGGCTACCCTCGACAAAATAACCAAAGGGTTCGGTAACGTCATCCCTCAAAAAACCCGAAGGGGTATCGAACCGTTCGAACCTTCAATCAATTTGGTCTGAACAAAATTGTGCTAAGACACAAAAAAGCAAAGGGTTTCGATAACACTAAACCCCGAAAAAACCCAACGGGTACAGACTTACTTCGTGCTGACAAATTTTTATATGACTAAACGTTTTAAGCCGAAAAGGAAAAAAAGCCACTCTTTTTAGGCCATATCGGCCCAATTCAAGAGCCTAAGGGCAGTTACATTTTTTGAGTTCGAGAATTCATCCTCACTCAACTAAAACCTAAGGGTTTTCCTACTTCGAGTTCGAGCAAGTACTCACTCGACTACAAAGACTATATTAGTCTGACTTCGGTCGAGTTGCCTAAGTTTCAAATTTCACAAACAAAATTTTCACAAGGCATAAGTGAGTCAAAATTCTCACAAGGCATGAAGTATATCAAAAATTTTATAAGACATAAAGCGAATCAGAATTTTCACAAGTCAAGAGTCGAGGCAAAAATAAAAAAGGAAATATTTTATATATGTCAAGGTATTTACAAAAGACCAGTCGGGGTCCTACACAAAAGAAAAAAGAAAAAGAAAAAATGCAAAAGCTCCTAACTATTCTCGGGGGCAGCTTCTTCATCGGGATCCTCCCCTTTCTCGGACCAACTCTTACTGCCATGATCATCATCATTATCTTCGTCATCAGAAGTGGCCTGCACTCTAGCTTCGGCTTCGTGCTCTTTTGACTATGCTATCTCTTCGGCAAGATCGAAACCTCGAGCATGGATCTCCTCGAGGGTTTCCCTCCTAGAATAGCATCTGGAGAGTTCGGCAATCCAATATGCACGAGTTTGAGAAGTCTCAGTAGCCTCTCTCGCTTGAACATGAGTGGCTTCAACATCAGCACGATAGATGGCCATGGATGCCTCAGCCTCGATCTTTGCTTTCTCGGCCACAGATTTGGCCTTTGCGAGTTCGGAAGCCAACTAAGCCTCAAGATCCTCTATCTTCCTTGCCTGAGCCGAGCTTTTATCCTTCATGCCTCAAAGCTGGCTTTCTATCGATGACAATAAGGCTAGAGTAGTTTCGTTTTCTGCAGTAAGGCGGTCCATGCCTTATTTCCACCCCTAGGACTGCGGCTTCACCTAATTGACCTCCTTACGAAATTGCTCGGTCCTCTCGATCTTTTTCTGCAGCTGTGATATTGAAATATTAAATGTCGTTCCTGAATCAAGCCCAGGAGCTTTTAAGAGTATCATTACCTTCTCGATCTGTCACGACCCCTAAACCAACTCGATCGTGATGGCGTGTATCAAGGAACTAGGAAAGCTAACACACTCGCAAACAATTCGATATTTCATAAAAAAGTTAGATAATACCCTTTTCAAACTGAAATATGCGTAAAAAGATAAACTCAAAACCAAAATGCAGAAAATAAATCCCAACATCAGGTGTCACTAAGTCATGAGACAATACTACATCTATTCTAAAATTTTACAAGACAACATTGTCTAGGAATAGCCAAAAATACACAAAAAGGAAGACAAGGAAGGATAAAGACGGGACTACATCGCCAGGCAGCTACCTCGCTATCTCCGATGAAAGTGCGCGAGTAGAATAGTCAACAGTTGTTACCGTGGCATGAGATACCTGTATCTGTACACAAGATGCTTGGGGTAACGTGAGTACACCAACTCAATAAGTAACAAGTCCAAACTATGGACTGATAGGTAGTGACAGACTAAACCTACAGATTAAACTATACAGTAAAGTAGACATGCTTTCCATTCAAGTGTTCAACTCAAGAAGCAAGGTATATGCAAATCTAAACAATGTAAAGTGATAAGCTCAGCATATCTCTTAGTGCAAATGTATAGAATGCATGGACATGTACCATGTACTCCCACTCTCAAGTGCTCAACCATTCGGTACAACATATGGCCATCCGAACCAGGGAAATCCATCCCGGAACATACTCGATGCTAACTATATAGTCACTCGGTACCAAGGAAAAAAGGTAATCCAACCCTACGGAGAAACCCATCTCCAAGATCAATACTTTGGAAAAATCCATGTCTAGGGAAATCCATCCGTAAATAATACTTCGGACAAATCCATGTCCAGGAAAATTCATCCCTCAATAATATCATCTGCACTCACTAGGGGTGTGTTACAGACTCCGGAGGGACTCCTATAGCCCAAGCGCTATCATAATCATCAACATAACCGTTGCAGCGTGCAACCCGATCCCATAATTGTCACTCATAATCAAGCTCTCGACCTCACTCAGTCATCACTCTCCAGTCTCACACACACGGTCTTACAATGCCATGAAACTAGCCCGAAACAATGATATGATGTGCCAAATATTAACCAATGAGACTAAGACATGATATGATTTGCATGAATAAGACTGAGTGAAAAACATCAATGAAGCTAATGAGATGATAGTAGGAAAGGACCACTCGGGTCTCAACAGTATCGGAAGCCCTAACAGGATATCTGACATAAATTACAACACAAAATACTTAATCACATGATAGAAACACGGATATCAGCAAGGAAGAATCACTAAGCGGTACCATGGAATGAACCAGGCCACAATTCTCACCGTGCCCGCACGCCCGTCCGCCCCTTGGCATACGCGCCACCTTAATACTAATCACATAACACATAGCTCAGGGTTTCAAACACTCAAAACCAAGTTTGGAAGTGTTACTTACCTCAATCAAGCCACAATCATACTCCATGATGCCCTTGCCGCTCGAATCTTCCTCTAAATGCTCCGAATCTATCCAAAATAAGTATTATCATCAATATACGCTAAAGGAATTAATTCCATATGAAATTATCAAATTAGACCAAAAATCCCAAATTCGGTTCGAACTCGGCCCTCGAACCCACGTCTCGGAATCCGATAAAATTTACAAAACTAGAAAACCCATTAACTCACGAGTCGAACCATATAAAATTTATCAAAATCTGACTTCGAATTGATATTCAATTTCCAAAAATCCATTTTATGAAGTTTTCCCAATTTTCCCCAAATTTCCACCTCAAAGTACTACTCAACTGATTAAATCAGTGATATATCCATGTATATTTGGAAAATCCGAGTTAGAATCACTTACCCTGATAAATTTCTCGAAAACCTTTCGAAATATTGCCATAAACCGAGCTCCCTAGGTTCAAAATGTGAAATAAATCCCAAATTCCCGTATTTATAGGGCACCCCTCTGATCTTCACTACGCGGTCCTTGAACTTCCATCATGGCCGCGCACTCTTCATCGCGGTCCGCAAAATTCCTACCGCAACCGCGAAAATCCCAATCTCTTGCTATCGTGACCAAAATTATGCGGTCCGCGCCAGCCTCCACCGCTGACTGCAAAATCCTACCGCTAACCGTGAAATCCTACCGCGGTCCGCGTAATTCTGCTGAGGTCCGCGACTGCAAAACACTAGAAGGAGTATCCAAGTTCTGAAATTGCCCGGGCATGCCCATAACTCACCCTGAAACACACCTGAGACCTCCGAAACCTCAACCAAAGGCACCAACAAGTTATATATCAACTTACGAACTTAGTCGAATCCTCAGAACTCACACAACAACCTCCAATTACAAAATTAACCCCGGATTCAAGCCTAAGAACTTCTAAACTTCCAAATTCCACAAACGATGCCGAAACCTATCAAATCACCTCGAATGACCTGAAATTTTTCACACATGTCAAAAATGACGCTATGAACCTATTCCAACTTCCGTAATTCCATTCCGACCCCGATACCTAATTCTCCACTACTGACCGGAAATTATCAAATTTCTAATTTTCGCCAATTCGTGCCTAATTCTACCACGGACCTCCAAATTACGTTCCGGACACCCTCCTAAGTCCAAAATCACCTAACAAAGCTATCCGAACCATAAAAACTCCAATCCGAGATCATTTACTCATAAGTCAACATCCGGTTGACTTTTCCAAGTTAAACTTATAAATAAGAGACTAGGTGTCTCATTCCACTCCAAAACCCACACCAGATCCGTAACAACCAATCCGATGCAACATAATAAAGCTGAAAAACACCTAGAAAAGCATAAATTGGGGAAACGAGACTATAACCCTTGGAACGACCTGCCGGGTCATTACACGATCAGCTCGGTCTGCTCCTTGTGAGCTTTAGCCAATTCGGCTCGGAGGTCCTTTATCTCCTAATCGTTTTTCCCGCAGAGAAGCTAGAGCTCATTCTTATCCTCCGTAATCCTTTGGAGGTCGGCCTCACATTTGTTTATTTCAGCCCGGGACTTGGAAAAAGCCTGTATGGGAAAGAAAGAGAGTTAGACAGAAGATGGAGGAATACAACATCAACAAAAGGATTAAGACTTACCCTGTTCAGAATTTGTTGAGCCTCTTCGAAGAGGGTGGATGCGTCATTCAGATCAAAAGCATCTTCAACCCCCGCAAATCAATCTCAGAAGGGATCCTCCCCTCCGGGGACTTCGCCTACGTCGGGGGTCCTCAAAGCTTGAGCATCCCGGATCGCCTTTTCGGAAAAGGCAGGAAGAGTTGGCGAGTCACCTACTATCACTGCCCCAAGTAAGTCACTTGGGGCGTTCTTTTCAACTTGAGGGGCTTCAGGACCGTCCCCCTCGGACATGCTTGTCGTTTGATGGGAGGAAACCTTGATCTCAGGAGATTCGGGGATTTTGCCTGAGTCCTTCACCAAGGCCTCCTCAGCACGAGGCGGGGCCACACCAACCACCACCGATTCAACGGCCTTGGGGGCCTCTATGGTTTTCTTCACTCAGACCACCAGTACTGATCCATCACCCTCGTCTGCTTCTTCTTCCTCCCTTAGCTGCTGAAGTATTTGGGCGGGGACACTATCTATCTTCGACTTTCTAGTCGAACTCTTATTATTCTTGGGCTTTGGGTCATCAGAGGTCAAGGCCTTTTTTCTCTTGTTATCCTTCGCCGATTTTGGAACTGAGGCCGCAACCTCATCCTTGCTAGACGGTGGCCTCATGACCGTATCTTTACTTAGGCCTATACACAAGAAAATTGAATGAGTATAGAAGGATATTGTGATCAATTCATCAGATATGTAAGAAGGAGGCTTACCATGATTCTTGGCCTCCCATCGGACTTTTGCTAGATCGCGCCAACAGCGCTCGGCATACGAAGAGGTCGAGGCCAGTTTTCTAACCCAGCTCTCAAGATCAAGGATCGCACGAGCATCCAAGCAACCGATGCATCATAAAAGAAGGCATTAATAAGAAAAGGCAAAAGGAAAAAATAATGCACAAAAATGAATATTGAAATAGTACTTACGCTTCGTGTTCCATTTTCAGGAAATGGCATCTTCTCTGCCGGGATGAGTTCGGAAGTCTTCACTCGAATGATCCTACCCATCCAGCCTCGATCTTTGTCATCGCCGATGCTCGAGAATAACACCTTGGTTGCTCATCGTTGGAGTTTAATCAACCCTCGATAGATAGGGGGCTCGGTTGTACAACCTAATGAGGTGGTCGAGGGTGAATGGAATCCCCTCGACTTTGTTTGAAAAGAATCGGAGCATGATGACTATTCACCAAAAATAGGGATGTAGTTGACCTAAGGTTATCTGGTACTAATGTCAGAAGTCGATGATGACAGAGTCGAGGGGCCCAACATGAAAGGGTAAGTGTAAACACTCAGATATCCTTCCACGTGGGTGGTGATACTTTCTTTGGGGATTGGAATCACCACTTCTTTACTCCCCCAGTTGCAGTCTATATTCACATATTCGAGGTACTTCTCAGTTACCGAGCAAATGTACCTCGACATATGCTCACATCGACCAGAGACCGAGAAAGCTTTCTCGATCTTAAAATCGGAATTCAGGGAACACCCGCCGGGAACGCACTCTTCAGGGCGCGGATCCACCGGCGTTTTGTCACCGGCCAGCTGAGAAGAAGAAGTTTTTTCCTTTTGGGGAACTGTTTTTGAAGTTTTTGCCATTTTTATAAGTTTGAAGAAAGAAAAAGGTAGTAAAACTTGGTGTTTGAGAAGTTGACAATGAAACCTGGAGATTTGTAGAAGGTAAGAACTTAGGAGAGATAAAAGCTTCGAAGAAGAAAGTGAAAGTAAAGTTTTAATCAACGAGGAAAGGGCCTATTTATAGGGTTTACGGAGACGGTTCAACAACACTAGTAGTCGACCACCAACTGACATTTATTAATGATTTGGGGAACTGTACCGATGGGACGTTTCGGTCATTTCCGCTGCTTACATCATGAGGATGCCGTCACGACAGAATGAGGTAAAAAATCGAAGGCTCACTTCGTTTGTTGTCATTACACTCCAAAAAATGAGGAGACTATTTGTGCACGGTTAAAATCGGGCCCACCCGATTTGCTATTTGATCGAGATCAGGATGTTGCAACGAAGGCCGACTTCGATTAAATCAGGAGGATAAGGCACCGAGTTCAGGATCGAAGTATCTGTCGAGATCAAGGTTGGTAACAATCGAAGACAAGTGAGACAGACACCGAATAAGATCAGAGGCGGCGTAGTAATGGAAAAGCGAGATATCCGTGACTGGTCGAGTTCCGCGGCATAAATCTCAAAACGAATCAAATCAGGAACGGATGATTAGCTAATCATGTGATTTCCTTCTGTAAATAGAATTATACCATAAGTAGAATTCCTCTACTATATAAAGGGGAGTTTTAATCATTTGTAAGACATTATTCACAGAGATCAAAGCAATATAATTCTTTCTTTCTCGCTTACATTATTTGTTCATCAACTTGTTCTATTTTCTAGTTCTTGCATCTATCGGTTCGAGAGTATTTCGACTCGAGGGCTGAGTTCCGTCTGAATACTGGTTTTTGTTTACTTATAATTTAGTTTTATCATTTATCTTCATATTTATCAATAGGTCTTGAGTGAAATCACGTATCCTTAAAATTACAATATAAATTTAATTGTTATCCAAATTTTGGGTTAAACAAACATCAAGCAATTATGTATCTGAACAACTACGTACGTTCATATATAAAGTCTTACGTATAAATTCGAATTAGCTGGGATGCCAATACGAATATCAAAATACAGAGTGAAAAATGACCACGTGTCCACGTTCATATACGATTATGCTGCCATTGGTTTCATAATGAGATTCTTGCCTTTCTTTCGAGTTATTTGACGACAGAACAGTTTTGAACTTCTTCTCCTCTAAACAAAAATGTAAATAAATCGACTCGATATGAAGAAGAAACAAGATGATAGATGAACTAGCTACTATGATAGCAAGAAGCAATATACTACTAACATAGTACAATATGCAGTTCCTCCTTTGATTGTCTTAAATGCTCCGGAGACAAACAAATAGATAACTATATATTACAGAAGCACTGTGTTATGAGACAAAAAAGGGTCACATTGTCTCGTTTCGACTATGAGTTCAAGCGGAAACAAGGTTGGGTAAAATTTGAACTACATCATTGATGAAAGAAATTCAATTTTAGTAATTTTCATATTCTCGATTGCACATTTCTTAGTTCTTAGTTAAATAGGATTAAAATGAAAAGTTTCCTTATCAATATTATAGTAAATACAGTTGATAAGTTGTGTCTTTGTGTTTTGATGATCTAACAAATTTCATATGAGAATCAGATAGCGAACCTGATACAAAGCCTTTCAGTGCTCAGAACAACAAGTCACATGTCTGGCACAAGTTCCAATGATATCAATCAAGGGAACAACAGAGGAAACAGATAGTTATCAGTTTCTCCGATCACAATACAAGTCAACTCTTTACAGTTGTTAAAGCTGCCGCACTCCAGACACAACAATGCAGTAATCACTGCTGAAGCATGTTATGTACCGGATACTTGCTTGCATCATCTAGTGACCTCACTTCTTTATTATCAACATGAGGCAAGAGATTACACACCTTAAAAACCCTAAAACATTATTCACTCTCAAGTGTGTAGTCACCGTCATTTACTCCCTAGCTTGAAGAACCAAGGAGCAACAGAATAAAGGACCAGATCCAGCACAAAGTACATTGTGTATCCTTAGTACTATTGTATCTTTGTTAATGTTATTCACTTGTTATTCCTACTTAGCTTAGTTAAAAGCATCTCGTAGGATATCTTTGTAAACCATAAACCTTTTGTTTGTGTTTGACTAGAGTTAGTCAAAGTGGTGAGCTTTGGAATAAAGTTTATTATAAAGAGGCTTGTAATATAGTTATTGCAAGTAAGTGAGGGATTAAGAGTTTAATTCCTATGTTAAAATAGGTTGTAATCTAATATTTCTCGGTTAGTGAGGTTGAAATCCTATGAGTGTAGGTCGTGATTTTTAATCCTGTGAGCTGGGAGTTTTCCACGTAAAATATTGTTGTGTACTTTACTTACCGTTGTTGTGTGTATTATGTGGGAATTGATAGAGAATCAGGTTCTCAATACAGTTTGGTGGACTCTTAGTTTACATCAATTGGTATCAAAGCAGGTTCTTTTTATAAGGCTAACACCTAGAAAGGATCGACATGGCTGCTTCACCAAACATTGAAGAAGGTCAATCAACCTACAGACCACCAATATTAAATGGACAATACTATGGCTAGTGGAGAACAAGAATGTATGATTTTATCATGGCTGAAGATTCGGAGCCTTGAGATGTCATCTATGATGGACCCTTCATCCCTATGAAGACCATTGGAGAGACAACACTCACAGTCCCAAAGACAAGGAAGTAGTGCAATGATGCCGATCACAAAGCTATCGAGATAAACTTTCGAGCAAAGAAGATCCTCGTCTGTGGTATTGGACCAGACAAGTACAATAGCATCTCAGCTGTGGTATGGATTATGGATTGTTATGGGTTAAAGACTTTTTCCAATTAACGTGATAATTTTGAAATAGGGATTATATTATTGTTCAGAGTCGCCACTTGAAATTGATTTTTGGGTGTTCCAAACCACCTTTTATTTAAACCCATATTCAAAGGAAGATTTGACTCTTTTATTATTGGCTTGTGAAAATAAAGTCTAGGTAAGGAATTCTATTGACCGGGTAGAAGGTTTAAGACATTCTCCGACTCCCGTGATTCTAGCACAGTTGCTTTATTGGCTTAAACTTGGCTTGAATTAATTTTGGATAAACTGTGTCTTATTGGTTTCCGTGTTTTACTTATCCGCTTTTATTGCTCGCATTTACTAAGAGATGTGTTGAGTAAAAATTATATTTTTGTAACCACGCTACGCATTTGCTTGCGTAGCCGAAATAAAATTTATTATTATAATGATCGCGCCTCGCAAACGAATCCGAAATTATGACAATCAATTATCTCCAACACTTTGGAGAAATTACTACATTTAGGATTGATTTTATCTTGAAGAAATTAGCAAATACCACAACCATGCTATGCAATATGGCAAGGGATTAATTAAATTAAAAATTAATTAAAGCTATTAAATAATGTATAAAATTAATGAATTAATTGAATATTAAATGTCACGCTACGCAAGCGAGTTTGTGAAGTTAAAGCGCGCCTACTAATTGCCTAGCGTTTAAAATTAATTAAATAAGAAACTAAGTCATAAAGTTATTTTAATAAAAGAAAAATCGGATTTTTATTGAGATTAATTGATTAAATAAGAATATAAAAGTTGGGCCAACTTTGCTTATTGAATTTCTGACGTCATAGGAACAACTACTTTAGAGAAACATAAGGAAAAGAGGATTAACTTGTGACTATATTAATATTGAGCCTATTGAAATAATTAAAAGACATGGGCTAGCTGAAATATCATTATGGCCTACGAATTTCAGCCTAGACCTTAAAAGGTTTCAACAAAATTAAGCCCCACCCCACAACCACCAATATTCAAAAATAAGGAAATCAAATAAATAACTAACACTTGCAACTAATACTTGAAGAACTTTAGATTTGTAAATAAAATTGTAGTAACATAGAATCAATAACAAAGCCAAAAAGAAAAAACTTTAAACCCGAATAAATAAATAAAAAAGTACGTGAGTGTACTTTTATTTTAACCACTTCCCCCAAATTAACTACCTTAGTTTAATAAATTTATAGTAATGAATGATCATAAAATCCCATTAATACTAATCAAAGATTGCTAACATTTAATATTGTACCCTAAAGCCTTACATCTTAACTTCCAAATTACAAACTGCTTGCCTCACTCTATACACACATCAATTCATGATTTCATACATCACCTACTAACAAACACTTATACGTTACCTCAAAATATACGAGCAGCTAAACCTTTTGCTAAGACATTAAACAAAAGAGACAGACATTAATCCTTTCAAATAGAAGGAAAGGAACAACACATCTTTAGCTACTTGCCGCATATTTATGTGCATAAGCCACACGGCTTAACATTAAAGCACTTTAAATAAACTCATAAAATCAAATCAAATGGGTCCAGCAATCTAAACAGGTTCAACTTTCTTTCATTGTCTTCAAGAATCTGCAATACAAAGGTTTAAGAGTTACCTGATGTGCAAGAAAATGAAATTCAGCAGTGAACGAGCAGAAAATAAGCAATAAAGGCAACAGAAACAAAAGTGAAACAATAGTAATATGAACGTTTAAACATCCCGAAAGTCTTAGAGAAGAAGCTCAGAACCAACTCTAAAAGACTTACCTTTTTTTAAGAGTTTTCACTCTAAGAAACACTCACAAAGTACACAATTTCATCATACTTTCTTTATGTCCAACTGCTAATTTTTCTCCGAAGTTTTTGTGCATTCGAGCAACTTTAAAGATGTGTGCAAGTGTAAGATAGAGTGTGTGTGAAGTGAGGAAAGGGCAGCCCCTTAAATAGGCAAATAAAGTCACCTTTTGAACAGATTTTGGTTCACCAAAAGTCTGTGCAAAAAGGACTAACTTTTTATGCTAAACATTATTCAAAGGTTGTCCAAAAAGTGAAAGGACAGCCTGAAAATCTGCTATAGCAGAAGCAAGGAGAAAAAAATACCATTTCAGTCACCCTACTAATACCCTATTTAATGATAAAATAGCCTAAGCTTAAGTTCTTACAATATTAGTACCAACCTATGTGATTCAAATCAAACTAAGATAGAAAAATACATAATTAGACTTAGAAATTGAACTATAAATCAACTAAAGGAAACTCATAATCTAATGACTAAAAATCAAATAAAAACAAGTATATTATCCAAACTAACTAATTGAAACCATCAGTTTAGCATATCACAGACAAACTAACTATTTCATTAAACAATTGTGAGTTAAACAAAACACTAAACTAAGAAGAAACTCATAACATTAATAATCAAAATTTTCCCTAATAACCGATAGATAAACAAATTCTAATAAAAAAAATGCTTATACGAAATGACTACGAACATAGACGAAACAACAACAAATTTCACACTATAACAATAATTGCAATCAAACAGTAAGAAACAAGAAATCAGAAACACGAAGGAAGCGATTAAGGTTCGAGTTTACCGAATTTGAGTGTCCGAACAACGGTGGCATAGCGACGACTAGGCAGCGAGACGTAACGGGACAGTGTACAGCTCGAGCAAGCTTCTATTTTTGATTTCATCGAAACCATAACTACTGAGAATTGGATTCTAGTATTGTCACGCCCCGACCTTGGGGGGCATGACCGTCGCTCAACCGAGATAACCCAGCCGAACAAATCTGTACAATATCTTTCTGCCCAAACTCACCCATGATTTAAGGAGAATACATAACTTAGTTAATTAAACAATAAGGGAATCATGTAGACACTGCCAAATCCATTACCATTAGTTACTTCATTTAATAAGTCTCAAAATACACACATTTCCATAGTTTGAAGTGGAGCAAGTGATCAAAATACAACATAACTTGTTTGACTTTCCCAACACCCATATACAACCCACGCTATGTCTACGGAGCCTCTAGTAGATAGGAATGACATGATAGTCTGGCGACAAGGCCCCGACTATACCTCAAAATATTATACATATGAAGCCAAATGACACAAGACCCCGATATGAAGTGGGGATCAACAAGTAAGCTGAGAGGAGGATGTACTTCCATCATTGATCGATGGAGCCTGCTATAGAACCACCTGCATCCATTAAAAGATGCAGCGCACCCTGCAAAAAGGACGTGAGTACATGTGGAATAGTACTCGCATGTAAGGCATATAGAATAACATATGGAAATACAGTAACTCAAATAAGAGGCCAATGAAGTACATCAAGAAACTACAAAACGTCCCATAGAATCACATTTCAAGTCTTATTAGGCTTACTTCGTTCTTAACATCTTTTGGGATCAAGTGTTCCATATGAACTATGCGTGACACACGAAATATAATTTAAATGTAACAACGTGTACAAACAAGGGCAATGGGAGTGTCATATATTGTTCATACTGGATATGCGTTTCACAGACTGTCCATAGGGCTCACAAATTATATTATACGCCTATGTGTTTCATAGCCCGTCCATAGGGTTCACATATTATATTATATACCTATGCGTTTCATATCCCGTCCGTAGGGTTCACATATTATATTATACAACTATGTGTTTCATATCTCGTCCATAGGGTTCACTTATTATATTAAACACCTATGCATTTTATAGCCCGTCCATAGGGTTCACGTATTATATTATACACCTATGTGTTTCATAGCCCGTCCATAGGATTCACATATAATACTATACACCTGTGCGTTTCATAGCCCGTCCATATGGTCACATATACAATACACCTATGTGTTTCATAGACCGTCCATAGGATGACATATACAATACACCTATGCATTTCATAGACCGTCTATAGGATTCACATAACACCTCACTATGCACGAGACCATATATAAACTCAAGTGGCATGATTAACATTATATTCCCATGCATGGTGAACAAATAAGTCGATTTCAATGGCACATGCCCAAATTCATTTTCCATGAGATTCATCATCAATTAGCGTAGGACATCTCACTTCCATCTCATTATTCACTCACATGTCATCTTAAGGCCATTAGCTAAATTCATGATTCTTGGTTACTTAACATCGGAGTCATTTACATTTACTATTTTAGAAGAATATCTACTATGATTGAAACCTGTTGGAACATACAATGCCTCATAATCCTCATTTTGGCAAAGCGGCTACATTTCAAGTTCATACTATTATTTACTTGTACTTTCCATGGGTGATCATAGGACATTAATAAAATTTATCATATAAAGGGGTCAAAACTCATTTCATAGTCTTTCACACATTTTTTCATTTCATTGGCACTATTGGACACAATTGTAATTCTCACTCTTTGCATGATGGCCACATTTATCATATCCCATACTCTCTTCTTTCAATTTCAAGCCTTATCAAAGGTTATCAATAATAAGAGCATTTCAATCAAGACTTTAGGTACACATATGAGAAATTAAGAGTCTTAAGTACATCGAGTTTTTCTCACACAATTTGGCATCATAACTTTCATTCGAAACACGACTCAAAGCCATAACATTTTAATACACATATCATTCTTGAACACATTCCTGAAGGATAACAAAGTGTGATAGGAGCATTCATAACATGTTTCGAATACATAACATCCGACCCTTTGCTTACTCGGGAAAATCAAATTTATTGGGAACAACTCGGAACATGGGAATAAGGAACTTGAGTCAACCATACTTGAAGCTTACGGGAACATCATAGAATTCAATTCTAAGAGAGTAGTTTAGCCAACATACCGCGCTTGAGTTTTTCTTAAGTTACTACAACACCCCAACACTTCTAGAAATAACAATCTATAGCAAAATAGCAAAAATTGGTTAATAGTTAGAAGGATTCCCATGGTGTAACTCTCTTAGAAATTTTGTCAAACACCTAGCATGAAAAATAAACCACAAGGCTCTGCAATGGTAATCCCTTCCTCCCTCAACCAATTTCAACAAGAAACTACCCAAAATGATTCATTAATTCCACATACTATAACCTAATATCACATGCATGGACTATTTCGAACCCCACAATATACTTAAACTCCTAACTTCTTGCATGAAAGCTTAGGAGAAGGACTTACCCGGGTAGATGATAATCTAGTGATTGGCTTCCTTGATTCTTGAAGATTGGTGCAAGATTGGATGATTAGAATGCTAGGTTTCTTCCTTCTCTCTCTAAAATGTTCTTATCTCTCTCTAAGAAGTCATATTTCACCTTCTAAAATGAACCCCAAGGCCTTATATCAAAATTGGATCGGATAGGATAATTTTCAAAAATGACCCCCAAAGTCAATTATGTGGTACAATTCCTCTATAGCAGAATCATTTTATGGGCATCAAAATTGATTATGTGGTAGCAAAATTTTTCTGTGACCATTTTACTATAGCAAAATCATTCTGCGACCATTTTGTGCAATAGCATAATCACTTTTGCGACAGCAAAATCATTTTGCAACCGCAGAATGGTGTTTTAAAATTGCCAATTCTCTGCTTCTCTCCGCAACAAATATGCGGCCCGGGGAGTGATTTTGCGGTTGCAAAATGGATTGCAGAAAGGTCATTTTCTGCAACAATTTACCTCTGACTCTCCTGCATTGAACAACTCAAAAAATTTGCACTGTGGCTCATTTTCTCTAATTTTCAAAACATGAGCCTACCTCGGCACCACGAAACTTTAAATTTCTTAGCAAAACTTTTGGGGCCTTACATTCTCCCCCGCTTAGGATCATTCATCCTCGAATGAGGGTCAAGATCCACCATTAGCATCCAATGTAACCCCATTGTTACTTTTCACACCAGCAATTCCAAAATTTTGCTTACTCCCAAATTCCCAGAAAATTCGACAGAGTTTCCCCTGTATTTGGGCCTATCCACCTGTCAGAGAGCCCCAGAAACCACCCTTAACAACATATACATAAACCAACAACGTAACATAACATGAAAACAACACCAACTATGACATCCTCGGCATTGTACTATTAAAATGGAGAATTTTCATAAACTATACAAGTTTGGACATAACTTCTATATGTCTAAAATCGGAAAGTTTGATTTTATGATCATTATGGCATTCCGTAGCCCGTCTTCAGAGGGCTCGAGGTATTGTTCGAGTTTCGACATCGAGGAAGCATATCGAGGATTCTCAACGCTCGACCTCGGGACGGTAAATCGATGACCATCATGGAAAAGCGAGAAATTCCCAAAAGGCACGTGGTTAAAGCTGGCCAAGTCTGCAAGAATAGTACAAGTCCGTACCGTGACATTAAATAGTTGTACCAGCTATATTTCTTTGTAATAATTACACATGTACTATGTTGGAATTCCCCATATTATATAAAGGGGACCCTTGCCATTTTGTAGGATATATGATATTCAATACAAGAACAAGAACATTATCTGCTCTCTAACTCAAACATTCTCTACAATTGTTCCATTGATTTACTAATTTCTATTTATTGTGTTCATTGATTGTTCTTCACTTATTACTCATTATTGATCATAAAGAGACCGTATTTGAGTCCCCCAATACTGTTATAGCTTCATCGGCCGCCCTCTGTCAAGCACCCGAGCTCGAGCTCGACCTCGAGGCCTTATTTTGACCGGCTCGAGACCCCGTCTCTCAATAGCTCCGTTTGCACTATCCCATTATCCTTTTCTCTTATCTCATTTTTCTTAACTTTCACTTAGCATCTATTTCCTAAACAACTAGTATTAGAATAAATCACATATTTTTAGAACCACAAAATCAGATATAATTGTAATTATCATTTTCACGGTAAAACGTTTGGCGCCCACCGTGGGACTAAAAATAATAGTGATTGTTTTAGTGCTAGTTTTCTAAAAACACAAGTTATTCTTTACCCTTTTTCGTGCTCAAGAATCTTTGATTTCAGGTCAAAATGTCTAACACGGTGAATGCGCATAAAAACAATGGCATTGAACTTAATAGAGAGAATGGTGCAGCTGCCTCAGGCGCTGGTGTACCACCGCAAAACCCTGGAGGGTCACCAGTACAAATCCCCATTGATGAGGGATCACAGAAGAACCAAGAACCCTGGAGAATATCTCAATGATCGAGCCAAGAACCACTTCCGAGAAAGAGAATCGAATAGGAAGAATGGGCCAGAAGAACCCCAGCACGCCATTCACGTGATCATTGGAGAAACCGATGTCCCACAAGGACCCATGTTCAAACGGGCCAAAGTGTCCATCGCGACGAAAGAGAGAACTCAAAGTAGTATACTTGAGGGAACTTTCATGTTCAGAGAAGAATATATTAAAGCCTTTTCCCAACCACATAACAATGCACTGGTGATTTCTTTTCTCTTAAATAACATTCAAATTAAACGTGTGCTGGTGGATCCAGGTAGCTCAGCAAATATAATCGGATCGGGGGTAGTGGGGCAACTCGAACTGCTCGACGAAATCATACCCGATTCCCGATCCCTCAATGGGTTTAACATGACGAGTGAAACGACGAAGGGGGAAATCATCCTCCCAGTCAATGTGTCCGGTACAGTTCAGGGTACCAAGTTTCATGTCATCGAGGGTAACATGAGATACAACACCCTTCTTGGAAGGCCATGGATACAGATCATGAGGGCGGTACCATCGACTCTCCATCAGGTGTTGAAGTTCCCAACTAAAGATGGAATAATAATGGTGTATGGAGATCAACACGCGACAAAGGAAATGTTCGCAGTACACGGCATGGAATCGGCGCCCATATACTCCACCTCGGAGAGGTCAACATATAAACAGGTCCCCGAGGATGATGAAGAATATTTCCTCACTCCTAGAACCTTCGTTTCCCCCACAGAATCGGACGCAACAAAATCAACGGTTGAAGAATTGGAGCAAGTTGTTTTAATGGAACATCTCCTAGATAAAAAGGTATACCTAAAAACGGAATTAACCCCCGAACTCAGGAAGAAACTCATTCAATTTCTTATTAACAACATTGATTACTTTTCTTGGTCGCACTTAGACATGACAGGGATCCCACCGGAAATAACAACCCATCGGCTAAACGTCGACCCTAGGTTCAAACCGGTGAAGCAAAAAAGGAGGCCTCAGTCCAAGGTAAAACATGCATTCGTCAAAGACGAGGTAACTCAACTCCTCAAAATAGGGTCCATCGGGGAAGTAGAATATCCCGAGTGGTTGGCCAATGTAGTAGTAGTTCCCAAAAAGGGAAACAAAATAAGAATGTGCGTAGATTATAAAGACTTAAATAAATCATGCCTAAAGATTAATTCCCATTGCCCAACATCGATCGCTTGATTGATGCCACGGCTGGCCACGAGATCCTCACCTTTCTCGACGCCTACTCCGGGTATAATCAAATTCAAATGAACCCCGAGGACACGGAAAAAACTTCGTTCATCACGAAGTATGGCACATACTGCTACAATGTAATGGCCTTCGGGCTAAAAAATGCGGGGGCCACGTAGCAACGCTTAGTTAATAAGATGCTCAAATATCAGATAGGCAAATCCATGGAAGTTTACATTGATGACATGCTAGTTAAGTCCCTGCGCGCAGAGGACCATTTGACTCATTTGCAGGAAACTTTCGACATCCTTAAAAGCTACAACATAAAGCTCAACCCCGAGAAATGCGCCTTCGGCGTAGGGTTGAGAAAACTTTAAGGCTTCATGGTATCGAACAGAGGGATTGAAATCAACCCTGACAAAATCAAATCCATCAAAGAAATCACGTTGGTAAACAATGTGAAGGTCGTACAGCGACTGACCGGGCGGATAACGGCGTTAGGCCGATTCATCTTGAGGTCATCACATCGGATCCATCACTTTTTCTCCCTAATCAAAAAGAAAAACAACTTTGAGTGGACTTCGAAGTGCCAACATGCCCTGGAGGAGTTAAAGCGGTATCTCTCAAACACGTCTTTGCTCCACACCCCAAAGGAGGACGAAACGTTATACTTCTAGTTAGTAGTGTCCGAGGTAGCACTAAGTGGAGTGTTGGTTCGAGAGGAGCAAGGTATGCAATGCCCTGTCTACTATGTGAGTCAAACCCTAGGAGATGTTGAAACCAGGTATCCACACTTAGAAAAATTAGCTCTTACATTAATAAGTGCATCTCGAAAATTGAAGCCTTATTTTCAATGTCACCGTATATGTGTTTTAACGACATATCCTCTTCGGAATATATTGCATAAACCTGAATTATCAGGCCGACTGGCTGAATGGTCCATCGAAATCAGGGGGTATGATATCGAATATCATCCCCGAACGGCTATCAAGTCCCAAATTTTGGCAGACTTCATGGACGACTTTATGCCCGCCCTTGTGCCCGAGTTAGAAAAAGAACTTTTACTGAAAACGGGCACATCATCAGGGGTATGGGCCTTATTCATCGAAAGTGCCTCGAGCGTGAAAAGATCTGGGCTCGGCATAGTTCTGAAGCCTCCTACGGGTGGCATGATTAGACAATCTATAAAAACTACAAAGTTGATTAACAACAAAGTCGAGTATGAGGCTATGATTACAGGTGTCAAATTCACCAAAGGCCTAGGAGCGGAAGTCATCGAAGCAAAATGTGATTCCCTTCTAGTAGTAAATCAGGCAAATGGGAACTTCGAGGTTCGAGAGGACAGAATGCAACGATGCCTAGACAAAATTCAAGTCACTTTGCATCGCTTCAAAGAATGGACTTTGGTTTACATACCTCGAGAGCGAAACAGCGAGGCCGATGCACTCGCAAACCTGGGATCATCTGCCGAGGAAGATGATGTACTCCCCGAGGCTGTTGTTCAGCTATCCAAATCGGTGATTAAATAAGGCCATGCCGAAATGAACTCCACCAGCCTGACATGGGATTAGAGAAATAAGTACATCGATTATTTGGGAAGTGGGAAGCTACCCACAGACCCAAAAGAATCAAGGGCCCTTCGGACCAAAGCAGCTCGATTATCACTCGACGAGAATGGAACTCTATACACAAGAACCTTTGATGGGCCTCTAGCAGCATGCTTGGGACGCTGGAGACACTGATTACATGCTCCGAGAAGTCCATGAGGGCACCTGCGGAAATCACTTTGGTGCCGATTCCTTAATTAAAAAGGTGATCAGATCAGGTTACTATTGGGACAGCATGGAAAGGGACACCAAAGAATTCGTCCGAAAATGCGACAAGTGTCAAAGATTTGCACCAATGATCCACCAACCCGGTGAACAGCTACATTCAGTCTTATCACCACGGTCGTTCATGAAATGGGGAATGGACATCACCTGTCCCCTACCAACGGCTCCAGGTAAAACTAGATTTATTCTATTTATGATTGACTACTTCTCAAAATGGGTGGAAGCACAAGCCTACGAGAAGATAAGAGAAAAAGAATTCATCGACTTCATCTGGGATCACATCATGTGCCGATTTGAGATCCCCTCCGAGATAACGTGTGATAACGGGAAGCAGTTCATCGGAGGCAAAGTGATAAAGCTTCTCGAGGATCACAAAATCAAAAGGATCCTATCAACGCCCTACCACCCATGTGCAAATGGTCAAGCCGAGTCGACAAACAAGATCGTCATTCAAAACTTGAAAAAGAAGTTAGAAAATATGAAAGGAAAATGGAGGGAAATGCTGCCAGAGGTGCTATGGGCATATCGGACAACCTCTAAATTGAGCACATGAGAGACGTCGTTCTCTTTGGTATATGGGTCCGAGGCTTTGATATCGGTCGAGGTTGGAGAGCCAAGCGCCAGATTCCGACATGCCACCGAGGATTCAAACAATGAGGCCATGACTACAGCCTTCGAACTATTAGATTAAAAGCGAGAAGCTTCACTGGTCCAGATGGCCGCCCAAAAACAAAGGATCGAAAGATACTATAACAGGAGAACAAACCTCCGACATTTTAAAGTCGGAGACTTAGTCCTAAGGAAAGTCACCCTAAACACTCGAAACCCTAATGAAGAGAGGCACTGAAATATTGGTGAATTCAAATCGTTTCTTGTCTTTTAATTCCAAGAAACATGGGGACTATCTGTATACGGCTAAAATCGGAGAGTCCGATTTTATGATCATTATGGCATTTTATAGCCCATCTTCAGAGGGCTCGAGGTAAAGTTCGAGGTTCGACATCGAGGAAGCATATCGAGGATTCTCCACGCTCGACCCCGGGGCGGTATAAATCGATGACCATCATGGAAAAGTGAGAAATTCCCAAAAGTCACGTGGTTAAAGCTGACCAAGTCCGCAAGAACAGTACAAGTCCGTACCGTGACATTAAATAGTTGTACTAGCTACATTTCTTTGTAATAATTACACATGTACTATGTTGGGATTTCCCCTCTTATATAAAGGGGACCCTTGCCATTTTGTAGGATATATGATATTCAATACAAGAACAAGAACATTCTCTGCTCTCCAACTCAAACATTCTCTACAATTGTTCCATTGATTTACTACTTTCTATTTATTGTGTTCATTGATTGTTCTTCACTTATTACTCATTATTGATCATAAAAAGTCCGTCTTCGAGGCCCCCAATACTATAATAGCTTCATCGACCGCCCTCTATCAAGCACTCGAGATCGACCTCGAGGCCTTGTTTTGACCGACTCGAGACCGGTTTGCACTATCCCATTATCCTTTGCTCTTATCTCATTTTTCTTAACTCTCACTTAGCATCTATTGCCTAAAAAACTAGTATTAGAATAAATCATATATTTTTAGAACCACAAAATCAGATATAACTATAATTACCATTTTCACGATAAACATAACTCATAGAAGGTAAACTCCTAACACGCTTTTAACACACAATAGTTCTGTGATGATCTTGACTTTCTCCATAGATTAGTGAACAAGTTGTGGCCCCTATCATGTTTTCTACACAAACTTTGGACCATCCCATGAGATATTGTCATCTCCTACCACATGAGGCGTCACATAATGGAATAACAACCCTCTACACAATAACCACGGCCTTCATATGCCCTATACTCCTCATAACACATTCATATAGCCACTCCTCGTCACAGTTGTTATTTGACATACTAGGGTACATTATTATGTGAACCAGGCAACTGTTCTTACTATCCTAAATCTCTACTTTTAAGAGACAATACGAAACATGATCTTCAAATTTTGAGCATCGTCCTTCAGCCTCATGCATCATTCGTGAAACATTCTGATCACGTTTGTCCACACTTGGATATTGAAAAAAAATGACAAGCAAATTGAGTTTCCTTATATGTGAAAGTTTATGTACATACACCTATAGAGTGACTAAGGGCATACACCTTCACCCACATATTTCTCTTATTTGTATAACCCCTTTAAACATCCTTCCTAATCACTTAAATCGCATTATAAGCTTGGGTTAACACCTCTAATTTTCCCCTCCCAAATCCTATTTTCATCTCACCTCATCATTCTCGTATAACTTGAACTTACCGTGTTTGAAGGTCCAAACATGTAAACAAGTATAATCCCATGGTCAAGCATAGATGGCACGAAGCTCTATGGTCGTACTCATTCACACACATAATAGAACAAGGGGAAAGGGGGGTTGAGGGACTTGTTGTTCCTTTGTTGTTGGGGAAGTGCTTTAGCTGATGTCCCTTGACTCCGCACTCGAAACATTCATCAGTGCCACACCGGCACACCCCCAAATGATGCCTCCTACACTTAGGACACGGGGGCCTCTACTGCACCTGATAGTTCCCGCTTGACTGGACCAACTGTTGATATCTAATTTTTCCTAAAAATATTTGTAAAATTGCATATATACCTTCAAAATCATGCATTAATAGCAATCAGTATTTTTCCATAATTTTCCTATATTTTTATTAATTTACCCAGCATTTTATTCCAATAAATAATTAAAAACTGCCTCACAAATGATTTCAAAAGTATTTCTTGATTTAATTTATTATTCATGGTCCTATTAAGGCCAAATTATTCAATAAATATCCAATTTGGCATCTTTTGGCTATAATTGCAATAACTTTGTAATTATATCCCAATCATATAATTTTATACCATTTTTACCCAAAACTTAGTCATTTATACTTTCAAATACTAAGTATCATTTTAAATTATTTTCTATGCATGAAATTTATTTTTTATGATTATTAGCTATTTTTACAAATTATTTTAATTGGGTATTTAACAAATAGCCAAATTTCATTTCAATTCTAGCCTAAACTAAACCAGCTCCAAACCCCAATTAAATTAGCCCAATTCACTAAAATTACCCGGTCCAGACCTGATTTAATCTCGTCCATTGATCAATTTTGATCAACGGCCCTGATTCACTCTTTCCTTAATTAACCTAAAAGACCTCCCCCCCCCCCCCATCAACCCTCATTCTCTCATTTCTCTCATCACTCTCCTCTGTTACATCCTCTTATCTCTCTCAAGCTCTCTCTGCTAAACCCTACTCTCCTCTCGCCAGCCGTTGGCTCGCCGGTAACAATGGTGGTTCCACAACCACCCCTAGCCTCCATGGCTCCCCCACATGCCGGATCCTGCTACCCTGAGGTCCTCAAGGGACCAGCAGTTGTTCAGCTCACACCTATGGTCTTTTCATGTCGTTCTCAGGCCACTCTTGGCCTGTCCGAGTAAGATCTTTTTATCTCCGGCTAAAAACCTATGGTTTCTAAGCTTGATTCTCTCTACCTATGGGTTATCTCTCTCTGAAACCCTAACTTATCTCTTGATATATTTTGAGTTATCTTTGCTGTTTTTCCTAAGAATCTCTCCGATTTTTTTTTAAAAACGCCTCTTCGTCTTCAAAACTAGGGTTTCTTAACCCCTTTTCAAAATGACATTTTCCTTTGATTTTCAGCATCATTCTATGATTCTTACTATGTTTAAAGGGTTATTTAATTTTTCCCTTTTATATATACATGCTCTCTCATTAACACCAACACACGAACACATTGGTTCAAAAATTATCTCTCACACTCAAAACTTTCTGCTCTCCTTCTTTGTTACTTGCTACTGTTCTGAGTTAGCCGGCTTCAAGCCAAGGCTAATTATTGTGCTCTCATATTCTTCACCTTTGTGTTTGCTATATTCCTTACTGGTATGTTCTTATTTCAATTCAAGTCCCAAAACCAATATGTTTCTTTTACTGCTTCAGTTTATCCTGTTTCTTGTTTGTTTCTATCTATGGTTTTGCTGTGCAACCTGTAGTTGACATGTTTACATTTTTGTCCATATATCATGTTATGTTATGTATTACTCTCCTTAATCAGCATGAATATGTTACCCCCCTTTTGTAGTATGTCTCAATGTGACTTTGTTCAATTCTTTGTTTATCTGGTTTCTAGTATGAACCTTTCTTGGCAAAACAATTTGTACCCTAAGTTGCTTGATTTTGGAGTTCATCTTATTCTCTGCAAGAACTGCTATGCTTGTACATTATGTGCTCTATGTGTCCCTAGTTCCCATCACCACTGTGTGAAGGTTTGTTCTATGTGTGATGTTGAACCTGCTTTGGTTCTGTGTTTGATATGTGTTTGTTAATTTCCCTACTCTCCTCAAAAGTTGTTTTACTAAACAACTCTCTCTTATTTTATAAAACTATTTCTATTGAGTCTCTTTCAATAACTGTTTTCCTATCAAACCCATCACTCTCACTCTACTCTTTGGTGTTTAAGTGTTGCCCCTCTAGTATGTGACTGCCTTGGGATCCTTGTGAGATCCCTCTGAACTCTGATGCACTGGGGCTGGCACTTCCACACTGCACTTACTCAGTTATGGTTGTGAAATCTAGGTGTGAGCACTCCCCGGGATCCTTGAGATCCTTAGGGAACTCTGACACACCCAGACATGAAAAGGTTATGAAAAACTTTGGCACTTCAGGTTGTGGGAAGTTTGGTATATCTGGGCCTGTTTTAGGCTCCCTATAGTGTAACTTCTTCTTTTCTTTTTCTACTTATGTAATTCATTTCAATATCGGTTTGTAATAATTATTGTAAATAAATATTTGGGTTGGCTAGTGAAAAGGGCAGGGTAGTTATATATGTTATCAATATCAATTGGTAGAAATCATGCCTTAGGTTTACATTTCATATATGTGCTTTAGAATCTATGTTTAGGACCAATACATTCAAAGCATGTCATTAGATATCATGTTCTTAGGTTTCACGTATAGTGTTTCAGCATCTCATTTGATATTATCACTTAGAAAGCCTGCTTCTAGGCTAAATAATAGCATCAACCTAAAAAATATTGCTCCTGCACATCCTGAAAGTATGCTGTAACTTCCTGTGCATTTAGAAATCATGCTTTAGGAATTCTGCAACCATTCTGCATCTCTATGTACATAGTAGATACCATGCTTTAGGATCTTGCCCAGTCACACCTAGTTAACTACTGATGCATGAGAAAGGACATAAATTATTGTAACTTCTTCTTTTCATTTTCTACTTATGTAATTCATTTCAATATCGGTTTGTAATAATTATTGTAAACAAATATTTGGGTTGGCTAGTGAAAAGGGGAGGGTAGTTATATATGTTATCAATATCAATTGGTAGAAATCATGCCTTAGGTTTACATTTCATATATGTGCATTAGAATCTATGTTTAGGACCAATACATTCAAAGCATGTCATTAGATATCATGTTCTTAGGTTTCACGTATACTGTTCCAGCATCTCATTTGATATTATCACTTAGAAAGCCTGCTTCGAGGCTAAATAATAGCATCAACCTAAAAAATATTGCTCCTGCACATCCTGAAATTATGTTGTAACTTCCCGTGCATTTAGAAATCATGCTTTAGGAATTCTGCAACCATTCTGCATCTCTATGTGCATAGTAGATACCATTCTTTAGGATCTTGCCCAGTCACACCTAGTTAACTACTGATGCATGAGAAAGGACATAAGACAATCTCACATTTGATCATCTTGTTTTAAATAAAATGGTAATAATCCATGTATTTTGCAACACTTAGAACATCATGCTTTAGGTATAACAACCTCTAAAGAGTTTTTAACAATTCTGGTAATTATTATGCATTATCCCACGCATAGGCAAGCCTTAGGTATTCAACCTTCATAAAACTGGAAAACTGTTTCTTTTGTGTTTACTGCTTAATGGTTAACAGGCTTAAAATCAGTAGGCAACCTGATTAGGGCCCCTACTTCTGAGTTTATAAAATAAAACCGCATATCTTCTGTGTTTCGATATTCACTTAGACATCATGCATTAGGATCCTGTCTAATGAAAATGCCTCTTGTTTGTGTTTGAGACGTGTTGATTATGTGCATTATCTGTGGAGGTAAATCTGAGCCTCTTAATTGCTCTTTCCTGTCTTTATCTGTAAAAGTCCTATTTGTTCTTGCATGTTGCTTAGAATTTTATCCTTTTAAAACCATATGGATCTGTCTAGAACTACATATACTAAGAGGTCCTAAATTCCTCCAGGACCATTAAGAAGGGATGGGTAACAGCATGCGTAGAGATCGCGAATTAAACTCGCTTAATAACCGCTAAGGGGTGGGGTAAAGGATAGATATGGATATGATGACCCGTGCGCTAATGCCACGTGTAGCCCCTCACTGAGAAGTGATTACCAAGCATTACATTTATGTGATCCTATAGGATAAACAACCTAGGACCCCCTTACACATGTGTTCTTAGATTGTAAATCTTTCAAAACCTTGTATATGTGCCTAGACTTTAAATCTTTTAAAAAAACTTTATTTCATATGTGTGCTTAGACTGCGAATCTTTTCAAAACCCTTTATTTGGTTTGTGCTTTAATTTCTTATTTGCTACTTGTTTAAATTCACAAAGCTTGTTTGGCCGGGAACCACAGTTGTGGACTTTGAGGGGTGCCTAACAACTTTCCCTTAAAGTAATTTTAATCCCTTACCCAATCTCTGGTTATTCAAATCTGTGTTATAATGACCCTTAGTAGGTGCCATAATGCACCTTAATTCGTTAGGTGGTGACTCTTCAATTCCTTACATACCCCTTTTTCCAAATGGAAACGAGTTGTCCCAATAATGTCAAAAATCCTGACTGATCCGAAATGAGAGGGAAAAAAGGGGCACGACAGCATGGCGACTCTGCTGGGGACTTCTAGGCTTTTACCATTTCAAATTGCTTTGTGAATTTGTCATTATTTTGCTAAAACTTGCACCCCTTTCCCTTTCCCTTTATGTGCAATTAATTGTTTACTTTCCCAAGTATTTATTCTTTTAAATGAAACTGATATGTTTCTTTTTGTTTTCCTTCGTAACTACTTTTCAATCATAACTGTTGTATTTACCGATTTCATCACGTGGAAATACATGACAACATGCTTTTATTTCTTATTTTATTGTTGCATAATCATGCTCAACATCATATTCCACTCGTGCCTAACAAATCCTATAGCAACGCTTGATGAGTGGTTGAGATCTTCTTATTTTATATCACCCCCTAAATTCGGAAGGTCTTATATGTGGTAAAAACTAGTCGATCAGCGGTGCAGCCGACCGTTCCGTGCCTTTCCCCCTCAAGTTGTCCGCTTGAGGGTACCAGTCTAAAACCCCATAGAAACCTTACTCTTGTTATATTGTGCATGCATCATGGTCAAACCTAGCTGGGTTAATGCGTCGTCCGCACAAAAACCCTTTAAGACAGCCTTATCCAAAAGTCCACCAGGGTTCTTATAATCACAACGGACACGATCACGATCTGTGCATTAATTTGGATAAATAAATGCCAATATGCTAATCGTTAATGTATAAGAAGTTGAATCCGGAGGGGGAAAGGGTCTTACCTTATCTGTTTTGTAGAAAATGAGGCACGAAGTCCCCAGGTTCGGCACGGTCAAAAGAATACCACCACTGTTGCTGGATTGGTGGGAAGACCTTTCGCCAAGTGACAAAGATACCTGCTATTGAGCATGCACGACCTGGGAACCTGATCGACAGAGCCAAGAAGATCAAGCCTGGGGAAGGTCCTTCTGGGACCAAGTAGATTAGATTTACCTGCTTTTTCAAATGTAATAAGGCCAAGCGCCATTAGTGACTTATATTACTCAGTGTCGTTTTAGATTTATCTACTTTTACATTAATGAAATGAGTCAATTATTGGCATTTAATTTCTCCAAATCAACTTGTCGCTAGGCCTACCTCGGGCACAACGAGGCTCCCCAAATTAGGACACGCTTTTATATCCCTGCAATGTGTGTTTAAATACTGGAATATTTTCTCATGATCCTCGCTGACTTGGCTACCTTTTGTTTTTTCTTTTGTTTTCTTTCTTTTATTCCCCTCCTCAAAGGTTGGTTCGTGCATTCTGGCATCATTATCATGTCACACAATATCTAGGCCTTCCACCTTCTCCTCCTCCTAGTCCACCTAACCTTGAAGATGAAGACATGGATTATTGTGTTATTGTTGAGGACGAGGAAGAGGAAGGCCCTACCATCCAAGCTGTGAGCAAAAAATCATTCCCCAAGAATTGGACCGTCAGACCATCCAGGACCCGACGAGTCCCGGGGTAGCATGGTTGAATAGCGTTATTTACTTCATTTTTGTTAATGATTTCCTTTTCGCATTTTCTTTTTTGCAATAAAATCCCGATGTTCCAAAATGTTTGTTTAAATTATAAAAATCGCTTTTACGTTTCAAGGAATCAGTATTTATTTAATATCATTTTTCTCTCATTACTTTTATCTATACAACATTACTATTTCCTGTCTTAATGAACCGATGACTTTGACATGTAATGAGACAACGCAATAAAAGGATAGTGATTAAGAAGAAGAGGATGTCATACCCTATGAAATTGTCAGACAAGTTAAGGATTTCGAGAACAGACCTAAGTCCAACCTGGAGGAAACTGAGGTAGTCAACCTGGGAGATTCAGAGGCTGTCAAAGAAACTTGCATCAACATCGATTTGTCGCCATCAGAGAAAGAGGAACACCCAATTCTTGAAAGAGTATGAAGACATATTTGCATGGTCGTACGACGACATGAATGGTCTAAGTACATCCATTGTGGCTCACAAGTTGCCGACCAATCCAATGTGCCCGCCGGTAAAATAGTAGCTCAGAAAGTTCAAGCCTGATATGAGTCTGAAAATCAAAGAGGAAGTTACCAAGAAAATCAACGCCAAGGTCCTCAGGGTAGTTGAATATCCAACATGGTTAGCCAAAATCGTGACAGTGTCCAAGAAAGACGAAAAATTTAGGGTTTGTGTCGACTACCGAGATCTCAACTGGGCCAGTCCCAGGGATGATTTCCCCCTTCCAAACATACACATCCTGATTGACAATTGTGCAAAGCATGAATTTCAATCGTTCGTGGATTGTTTCGCCGGATACCATCATATTTGGATGGACGAGGAAGATGCATAGAAAACGGCTTTCATCACGCCGTGGGGAGTCTACTGTTATAAGATGATGTCATTCGTCTTAAAAAAAGTTAGGGCCACTTATATGAGAGTTATGACCACTATCTTCCATGACATGATACACAAAGAGATAGAGGTATATGTGGAAGACGTCATTATCAAGTCCAAGAAAGACATCGACCATATAGCAGGTCTGAGGATGTTCTTCAATAGGTTGCGGAAATACAACCTGAAATTAAACCCCGTAAGTGTGCATTCGGGGTTCCTGCCGGAAAATTGCTTGGGTTCATTGTCAGCCGCCGAGGAATAGAAATCGATCCGTCAAAAGTCAAATCCATCCAAGAATTACCACCGCCAAAGAACAAGAAAGATGTGATGAGTTTCTGGGGGCGCCTTAACTACATCAGTCAGTTCATAGCCCAGTCCACGGTCATGTGTGAACTGATCTTCAAGATGTTAAAAAAGGATGCTGCAACTAAATGGACAGAGGATTGTCAACAAGCTTTCGACAGAATCAAGGAATATTTTTCAACACCGCCAGTATTGGTACCGCCAAAGCCAGGTAGACCCTTGCTACTCTACCTTATAGTATTAGATGGAGCTTTCGGCTGCGTTCTGGGGCAGCACGACGAGACAGGAAGAACGGAAAGAGTTATCTATTATTTGAGTAAGAAGTTCACTCCATACGAGGCACGGTATTCTCTACTGGAGCGTACCTGCTGTGCTCTAACCTGGGTAGCTCAGAAGCTGAGGCACTACTTCTGTGCCTACACGACATATCTCATATCAAGGATGGCTCCCTTGAAGTACATCTTTCAGAAGCCCATGCCCACTGGCAAGTTGGCCAAGTGGCAAATTCTGCTAAGTGAATTCGACATCGTGTATGTGACTCAGAAAGCAGTCAAGAGACAAGCGGTGGCAGATCATCTTGCCGAGAACCCTGTGGGAGGATAATACGAACCTCTGAAAACATATTTTCCCGATGAAGAAGTATTATTCATAGGAGAAGACATTGTTGAATCCTATGATGACTGGAGAATGTTCTTCGACGGAGCAACCAATTTCAAAGGGGTCAGTATTGGAGCAGTCTTAGTGTCGGAAACTTGCCAACATTATCCAGTATCTGCTAAACTCAGATTGCCCTGCACCAACAATATGGCAGAGTATGAAGCCTGCATCCTAGGGCTCAACATGGCCATTGACATGAATATTAAAGAGTTGCTAGTAATTGGTTATTAAGACCTGCTAATACACCAAGTACAAGGAGAATGGACTACCAGGAATTCCAAGATACTTCCATATCTGCACCACGTGCAGGAATTGAGCAAGAGGTTCACAAAGGCAGAATTTCGGCATGTCCCCATAATTCAGAACGAGTTTGCCGATGCACTGGCCACTCATCATCCATGATACAGCATCCAGATAAGAACTCCATTGATCATATTCCAGTAAAGATCCAAAACCAGTCGGTATATTGTGCCCACATAGAAGAAGAAGCAGATGGAAAGCCATGGTTCCATGATATCAAGGAATATTTGTCAAAGGGAGATTCAGAAACGCACGCTTCGGAGATTGCCCAACAGTTTCTTTCACAACAGAGGAGCCCTATACAGGGGAACTCCTAATCTGGGATTATTGAGATATGTCGATGGAAAGGAAGCCTCCAGACTACTCGAAGAGATACATGCCGGGACTTGCAGCCTACATATGAATGGTTTTGTCTTGGCCAAGAAGATAGTCAGAGCTGGTTACTTTTGGATGACCATGGAAACGGACTGCATCCAGTATGTCTGGAAATGCTACCAATGTCAGGTACATGCAGATATGATAAAGGTACCCCCAAATAAGCTCAATGCGACAAGCTCGCCTTGGCCATTCGTCGCCTGGGAATGGACGTCATTGGAACGATTGAGCCTACAGCCTCAAATGGACACAGGTTCATCTTAGTAGCTATTGATTACTTCACCAAATGGGTCGAAGCAGCATCCTACAAGGAAGTGACTAAGAAAGTCGTGGCAAACTTTGTCTGCGACCATATTATTTGTCGGTTTGGAGTTCCAATCTAAACGGTGATCTGATGAAAGCCATGTACGAGACTTTCAAAATCAAGCACAAGAATTACACAGCCTATAGACCTCAGATGAATGGAGCTGTAGAAGCCACCAACAAGAACATCAAGAAGATATTGAGAAAGATGATAGAAAAACACAGACAGTGGCACGCAAAGCTATTAGACTGCCTCATTACTGTATTCTCACTTAGACATCTTGCCTTAGGTTCTGAAATTCAAAGAACTCTTTGTGTTTGAGTCGTGCTAGTTATGTGTATTAATTTGTGGAGGAATTCATGAGCCTCATATATGTATCTATATGTTTCCATGTATTTTTAGTCCTAATTGTTTTGTTTTTTGTTTAGCATTTTGTCCTTTAAACCTAGAGGTTCTGCCTAGTACCTACCCTTTAGGATAGTAGTCCTAACCTCCTCTAAGACTGATAAGATGGGACGGGTAATAGCACGCAATAGAACTTGTGACCAACATACGCTTTAATTACCTTCACGAGTTGGGAAGGGTAGAATATGGATATGATGACCGGTGCGCTAATACCACGTGTAGCCCCTCTTTGAGGAGTGATTACCGGTTATTGCATTGATGTGATCCGTATTACTTTAATCCTAGGACATTTTCTCAAATGTTTACTTTTAATTTCTTTTTCAAACTTTCAATAAAACTCCAATACTTGTTTGAAATCCCCTCTTATGTGAGCCTTGCTTGTTATTTGTTCATTGTCCGAATTCAGAAACCATTTGGCTGGGACCCACAGTTGTGGATCCTGAGGGGTGCCTAACACCTTCCCCTTCGGATAACTTCAAGCCCTTACCCAATCTATGGTAATGCAAACTAGTTCATGAGTTAATTAATCAAGGTGCCCTAACGCACCATAAAATCTTTAGGTGGCGACTCTTCCTTTAAAATTCTTCCTTCAAAGTAGTTTGTCCAAAAGGTCAAGAACCCGATCTCCACACCTAAGTTTTTGGGGGCGAGAAAAGAAAGGGAGCGCGACAGCATGGCGACTCTGCTGGGGATTATAGGCTTTTACCATTTCAAATTGTTTCGTGAATTTATGCCTTTATTCTTAAATACTTGCACCCTTTCCTATTCCCTTTGCATGAAATTAATTGTTTACTTCGAGTATTATTTTCTTCAAAATGTAACTGACTTGTCTCTTTGTTTCCTTTTTGTAACTTCTTTAAATAATTATTAATGTTTTTACCGCTTTCTTTAACGTGCAAATACATGACAACTTATTTTAAATACTTATTGCATAAATCATGCTCAACATTCATACTCCACTCATGCCAAACAAAATACTATAGTAACGCTTGATGAGTGGTTGCGCCCTTTCTATATTATCACCCCCTAAATTCGGAAAGGCTTATTAGCGGTAAAACCAGTCGATCAGCGGTGTAGTCGACGGTTCCGTGCCTTTCCCCTTTGAGTTGTCCACTCAAAGGTACTAGTCTAAAACACCATAGAAACCTTACTCTGTCGAACTATTTCATGCATCATGGTCAAAACTAGTCAAAGCTAAAGCTCTGTCCGCACGATAGCTTTTAATATAGCCTTATCCAAAAGTCCACCGGGTTTCTCTGAACCCAAACAGACGCGCTCACGTTCTGTGCATTTATTTGGAAAACTAAATGCTTCCTGCTCATTGTTGACGTTAAACAGTCTAGTCTGGTGGGGGTAAGGGCCTAACCTACTTGTTTTGCAGGAAAAAAAATGAGGCACGAAATCCCCAGATTCGGCATGGTCTCCAACATCCACCCAAATTTGCTGAGTTGCTGGGAGGATTTATACTCTAGCAACAAAGCTATCGTCAGGAAACATTTGGGTTATCTACCATCACTTCTGAAAATCCAGCCTAACAAATAATAGTAGAGGCTGCTACCTTGTTCGGGGATCGTGAAAGATCTGTATTCCGCTTTGGGAGCATCAAAATGGCACCGTTGATAGAAGAGATAGAGGGGTTGGCTAGCCTAGTATGGGAAACTCCGGGGTTGCTGATGCCTGAGAACTGCAAAAGCAGAACTTTCCTCAAAATGATGGGTCTGAAAAAGGACGCGGATTTGGTATGTCTGGAGGATTCATACATTCCTTTTGATTACCTGAACGAATGGTATGGCTACAGCAAATCATACCGTACCTACCATGACGAGTTTTATATCACCTCTCCGGGACACGTCCACCGCCGAGTGTTCGTGTTTATGGTCTGCTTTTTGGGATTGATCGTGTTCCCCATGAAGAAATAAAGGATCCATACCAGGTTAGCCATGGTAACTAAGACCGTAATGGAAGGGTTAAATGGGTAATATTTCAGCATTATGCCCATGATCGTTGCAGATATGTACCGGGCTTTAGAAAAATGTCAACAAGGAGCAAAACATTTCGAAGGTTGCAATCTGTTACTCTAACTCTGGCTTGTAGAACATCTCCAAAAAGGGGAATATCAACAGGACATCCACCGCCGAATGTGGGATGACCACAATGCTTTCCATCACCCAAAGCGAATGAACTATATCCCTGACATGTTCGCTCAACCTGAGGACGCCGAAGGATGGGTCGAGCTCTTTGATAACCTGAATGAAGAACGAGTTCAGTGGATGTTCGAGTGGTTTACAACGGATGAGTTCATCATTCGATCCCAAGACGCGTCATTTCTGGTATTGATTGGTCTAAGGGGGACCTACCCTTACGTCCCTCTTCGAGTTATGAGGCAGGCAGGGAGGAAACAAGTCATCCCTAGGGTCGAGAAGATGAGCCATCTCCGAGCCGACTTTCAAAATAATGAAAGTCCTCATAAGTTCCAAGCTCAACACCTATGGCACTGCAAGGTTATACTCGAGAAAGACACCATCGAGCCGGACAGGTATCACGCCGGTTATACCCCTTTCTATCCGGTTTGGTTAGAAGAAGATCTGGCTGGTCAGAGCAAGCCAGGGTACGTCCGACGTCACAGGGTTGTAGATGAAAGGGCTGAAGCACAAGTCAAGTTCAACCAGTTGCGTAAAAGGATCCGGGAGAATGAGGATGATCACCACAAGATACATGAGTCCAACAAAAGACTGATCGAGGAATGGAAGGACATGGTTATTAGCGCCAACAAAAGGCTGGGATATTTGGAACAAGGTATAATCGATTTAGACAAAAAGTTCATCAAAAGGGTTGAAGATTGTCAAAAGGTTGAGGGAGCTGCAGGGGGATATTTAGCCAGAACTTATCTGTTGCTGGGACTTCGCGAGCTGGGAAAGCTGCTGAAGAAAGCAGGAATGTCGAATCTGGGAAAGGTCCTTCTGGGACCAAGTAGATAGGAATGTCTTTATTTTTCCAACAATGTAATAAGGCCAATGGCCATTAGTGATTTTTATTTTTCGTCTGTCNAATTTGTCGCTAGTCCTACCTCAGGTGCAAAAAGGTTCCTAATTTAGGACACGCTTTCATTTCCGCATTACGTATTTAAATACTACAATACTCTTTTCATAATCCTCACTGCATTGGTTACCTTTTGTTTTTATTTTTTCTTACTCTCCTCCCCAAAGGTTAGTTCGTACATTCTAGCATCCTCAGCCTATCACACCAGATCCAAGGGACCTCCACCTACTCCTCCCCCTAGTCCTTCTAAGGGCAAAGACAAAGGCAAAAGTAAGATGGAAGAGTCCAGCGGCATCAGAAAGGAGAATGTGATTGAAAGGGTAGAGGACACTGATGGCCGAGATATTCAGGTCTTGCATGAGAACATGTCGCCACTTGAACAAAAATTGCTGAAGTTTCAGGAAGAACTACATCAAGTCCGAAATCTGGCCAGCTTGTCATTTTCCCTCAACGTCCCTGACGTCAACCTTCCAAATTCTCAAAACCCTACACCTCCACAAAATATCCCAAGGCAGCAAAACCATCACACCACTCCCCCAAAGAACTAAACCCTCTCGACATAGTACAATGCATGCCACACCTCAAATAACACCCCACTGCTCATCCTAGAACCTTAAAATCCCACAAAAGACCATTTCCACACCTATAACAATCCCATCTATGTGGAAACCAAGACCCATTCCACTCCGCCTATCCCACATGCGTCTGAGCCTGACGAAAAGGATTTACTTATCAGGAACCTGACCGAAGAGCTTAAGAAACTGACCAGCCGAGTTCAGCGTGTTGAAGGGACTAAAGGGATTGAAGGGTTGAATTATGAAGACCTTTGTATCAAACCTGATGTTGAACTGCCCGAAGGGTACAAACCTCCAAAGTTTGAAATGTTTGACAAATTGGTCGGCGTGGGAAAGGATGAAAGAATCTGCATGAAGATGTTCATGAGGAGTTTAAAGGGATATGCACTGTCTTGGTAGATCAGCCAATACCCTAAGAAATGGTCAAACTGGGTAAGCATGGTGTCTGATTTCATGGACAGGTTTAGATTCAACACAGAGAACGCACTAGATGTGTTCTACATTCAAAATTTGAAGAAGAAGCCTACAGAAACCTTTCGCGAGTATGCTACTTGCTAGAGGTCTGAAGCCGCTAAAGTCAGACCTGCTCTAGAGGAAGAACAGATGAACAAGTTCTTTGTCCGGGCTCAGGACCCGCAATATTATGAACGGTTAATGATGGTTGAGGGCCGCAAGTTCTCTGACATCATCAAATTGGGAGAGCGGATTGAAGAAGGTATTAAAAGTGGTATGGTTACAAATTTTGAAGCCTTGCAAGCCACTAACAAGGCTCTACAGTCCGGTGGTGTGTCTAAGAAGAGAGATGTGGGATCCATAAGGGTTGCACAAAGAACCAAGTCCCCACTCAAGTACCAAACCTATCAGACACCTCCAATCCCATATCATCCCTCACCAAATTACCAAGCTCCATCGCCAAATTACAAAACTCCACCTTCCTACCAAGATCCACCACCCACATATCAACATGCTTCGCCCAAATATCCACAACCTGATCCTGTCTACCACACTTATAATTCCCAACCATCTCATTACCAATCCCCTCCTGCACGCCAAAACTTCCCTAGACCTCATCCCAATTTTGATAGTCGTCCTCCAAAGCAATATACCGCCATAGCCTAGCCCATTGACCAGCTATATGAAAAACCCAAAGTTGCTGGTTATGTTACACTTATCCCTGCTGCCACCCCTGAGAATCCCTCTCAGTGGGTTAACCCAAACAAATCCTGTGCATACCATTCCGGCATGAAAGGACACACTATCGAAGAATGTCTTTCTTAAAGGACAAAATACAGGCTCTCATTGACAACCAGATTATTGTGAATAAGGACCCCGCTCCAAACGTTCGTGACAATCCTCTGCCAGACCATAAGGGTAGAGGCATCCATATTATTGAAATAGAAGATGATTGGGATCCTGAGGGGTCAATCGGGTTGATCGCAGAAGGCGATGACCCAATAAATCCGCAGTCACTCTCAAACCGATCATAGTTCAGATTCACCCATCTGAGACCGCTAAGGTGAATATGTCTATACCATTTGAGTTTGAAGCAGCGCCACCAGCAAAGCCACCGGTGCCAATTGAAGTTGAGTTTGTATCTCCAGCAAATACACCAGCTTCATTCGTGGTCCCAATCTTGCCACCCCGAACACACATTCCGTTTAAAATAAAGATGGCTGCACCCATTCCGGTGGCAATGTCAACCACGCCACCCTTCTATTCAAACGCTATTCCTTGGGACTACACAGCCGAGGCAAGAAGTAAAAGCAAGGCCAGGTCTGAGGAAGCTGTCGCAGCATAGGGTATGATGAGAACTGGCAGGGTCTACACCCCTGAGCATCTGGCCGAGTCGAGCAAGCAGGCCGCCAACCAACCTCCCCTTATCGAAATAAGTCCCGATGACCTTTGGAGAAAGATACAGGCTAAGGAGTATTCAGTCATCGACCAGCTGAATAAGAAACTGGCAAAAATATCCATCCTCTCTCTGCTGCAGAATTCCGAAACACACAGAAATGCTTTGTTGAAAGTGTTGAGTGAAACGTATGTGCCGAACAACATCACTAGTGGGGAAATGGCCAATATGGTAGGCCAGGTACTGGAGAGTCATAAAATCACTTTTCATGAGGATGAGCTATCACCTGAAGGATTGGGGCACAACAAAGCGTTGCACGTCACCGTGCAGTGCGAGGATCATTTCATCACAAGAATTTTGATCGATGGAGGTTCCAGTTTTAACATATGTCCGCTAATAACACTCAAGAAATTGGGCAAAGGGAAACTTGAGATAAAGTAAGGGGCAACCAATGTGAAATCTTTTGACGGTTCTCAAAGGTCCACCATGGGGGAGATCAGTCTATGTCTACAGATGGGACCAACTTGGTTCGAAGTGGATTTCCAGGTGATAGATGTTCCGGCATCCTACAACCTGTTGCTGGGACTACCCTGAATTCATGTTGCTGGGGCCGTAGAATCAATACTACATTAGGCGGTAAAATTCGATTGGAACCACCAAGAGGTTATTATTCATGGTGACGGTAGCAACCCCATTTATTGTCGTCAAACTATTTCGATGATTGACGGGAAAAAGAAGATAGGCGGAAGAACTTACCACCATATTGAACGGGTCAATGCCATCGACAAGGACAAATGGTGGGATAAAAAGATAGAGAGCATCTTGAACTGGAGAGGATATGAGCCAAGCACGGGGCTTGGTAAAAACCTCCAAGGAATCACGAAGCCTATAAAGCTCAAGGAACATGGTACCACTTTCGGTCTGGAGCATGAGTACACCTGGCAGGAATTCAACGACTGGTCGCCATCTTGGCGCAGTACCTATTAACCTTTGGAACATCCGATACCTCATCTTGAGCAGACTTTCAAGCAAGCTGACCCTATTTATGGTTTAGATGAAGAAGAAGCACTTGCAGCAATGAGGAGCTTGTTTCTACAGAATGATGATATGGATTGTTGTGTTGTCCTCGAGGGGGAGGGAGAGGAGGACCTTCCATACAGACTGCAATCAAGGGGGCATATCTCAAGAACTGATCTATCAAGACAACCAAAGCCCGACGAGCCTCGGGGTAGCAAGGCTTAAACAAGCATTATTTACTGTTTATTTACTAAATGATTTTCCTGCATTTGTTTTTAATTTCTGCAATAAAGATCTTCAATGTTCAAAACTGTTATTCAATCTATCAAAGCATCTTCTAAATTTCTCTTACGAAATCTATAATCTATTGCTATTTTTTCTCTCCTTACTTTATTTATACAGCATTACTATTACTTGTCTTGATGAACCGATGATTGTGACATGCAATGAGACAACACAGCAAACGGACATTGATTCAGATGAAGACGGCATACCTAACGAGATTGTCAAAGAAGTTGAGAACTTTGAGAACAGACCTAAGTCTAACCTGGACGAGACTAAAAGCATCAACCTGGGAGATTCAGAAAACATCAAGAAGATACTAATAAAGATAATAAAAGGGCACAAGCAGTGGCACGAGAAGTTATCATTTGCCTTATTGGGATATTGCACCGCAGTTCGCACCTCAACAGGGGCAACTCCCTATATGCTAGTTTATGGTACTGAGGCTGTTATTCCTGCCGAAGTTGAGATTCTGTCTCTAAGAATTATACAAGAAGCTGAGCTCAGCGAAGCAGAGTGGGTAAAGAGTTGTTATGAGCAGCTATCCCTCATAGACGGAAAAAGAATGAATGCAGTTTGTCATGGTCAACTATATCAGAACAGAATGGCCAGGGCCTTCAACAAGAAAGTCAAGCCAAGACGATTCACACCAGGGCAGCTGGTGTTAAAGAAAGTCTTTCCGCATCAAGATGAAGCCAAGTGGAAGTTCTCTCCCAACTGGAAAGGCCCGTACATGGTTCACAGAGTGCTGACAGGAGGAGCACTCATATTTGCAGAAATGGA